>JAVHNF010095812.1:0-11314 GCA_034783455.1 Micropsitta finschii | reverse complement strand
TCCTTTTCATCCCCAGAAAACTCCAGCCAAAGCCATCTTAAATTTCACAAAACCAAACACAGGAAAAAAAAAAAAAAAACAAACCAACAGAAAATAAAATACTTTAATAAGAGAAAAAATAGAAGGTACAATTCAAACATAATATTCCATACTGAAACCATATACAATGCAACATGAACATAAAAACATTGTTAAACAGCAATCTTCCAGTAAAGATCGCAAGTTTTGAGTACAAGCATCACCCATCACAGATACACAGCTTTTTGTGCATGTCTGAGTTTCAGTGAGAAAGATTATGACCAGCAGCAGCATTATTTAAATAGATATTTTCATTAAATGCTTACCTAGTGAATGTATTGGATGCAATCTCTTCATATTAAAAGTATAAAATCTTAAGCAAGGCAGTGCCTGCCAATACAGATTTTAACAGATGCAAATAATGAAGATAAATATTTTGCAAGGTTGGTTTTTTTAATATTGCATTAATACACATTTGTTGCTTTAGAATGTGTATTTAAGTCTTTCAACATTTAAACACAACTAAAATGCTCACCAACTACGCATCAAGTGACAACTAATTATTGCTATAAGAAAAATTTGTTTCCCAGAGTTTTAAAAGAGATGTAATTCCATTTGCCATTCTCAAGATATGTTCAAGTAATAGAAATAACTAGTTCCAGTGTCCATGAGGCATTCTGAATCTGTATTGGCTGTAGGCATTTATTGCCAGATCATATAAATATTTTATTGAATCTAAAAAATTTAACTAAACTTACATATAACTATTAAATTCCTTAGGAAATGTATGCAGTAATAAAATCACCACGGTATGCATTTTTACTTTAAAAAGCTAAAACTTCAGCATCAGGCTACCTTGAAACTCCTTTCTGTCTAAGGGCACTATTTCATAGTTGGCTTTACAGAACAAAATGAGAAAATCAAAATCCAAACAACTTTTTCAGCTGGATCAGTGAACCACTCCAAACCAGTATGCAGTCACACAAGCACTAGAGCTGACAGATGAGTGAGAATCTGCAGACAAGAGTATGGGGTTAAACTATGACAAGGGCAAACAGGCAAGCTGGAGTACAAAATTAAAGCATGGGCTGCTGTGAAAATATTGTATTAAGCCAGTAACAGAATGAAAGACAAATTAAGTTGTTATTAAAAGGATATAACCTTCAGATGTTTCTGAAATAGCCAGCTTCCTCTGTTTTAGCTAGCTATGGCTCCAGTAATGTTTTACACTCTTAAGAAATGTAAGAGAAATGTCAAGTTACAGTGTATAGTGGTTTAGTTCCAATGCTCAACATACTAGAACTAAGAATCAGTTCTGAAACCCGTTACATTGCCGAATGAGGCATTTCAACTTCATATGAAATAGCCCAGTATCTAAAGAGTAACCAAAACCTATTTGGAGAGCAAATAGGAGCCAGGGCAGAAGAAGCAGATTTTAGTTCAGCTGCACAACCTATATTATTATACATAAATCACCAACTAGACTAGGAAAATCACTGGGAATGTTTTCCACTGTATATACGATACCCATTAAGAAAAATAGTTTGACAATGGGCGATGGTGACACAGGATGAAATGTTGGTCCTAAATGGTAAACATTCAGAACAGTCTCTTTAAACCTCAAAAATATAAGCTGTGCACCTTTCTTTCTCCTTCTCCCCATTAGTATTAAATAAAAAAACCTTTTAAGTTCTTTTACAAATACATTTTCCATTTAAATTAAAAATTGCATTATTGCTCTGTTTTCTCTGAATGTAACGATGGTTTTGCTGGAAATGTGGAAATCTAGAATAAGAACTCTTCGAAATGCTGGTAGCTACTTTAGAGCAAGTTTTTCTTCCCAACTCTTTTTCTCAAGCCTTTGGTTTGTAGGAGATACCCAAATTTTAAACTGTGTATCAAAATAAACAAGTTAATTTCAGTGTTGGTAGGTCTGATGCCAATTAGTTCTCGAGTTACACAGCCTTCCATGAAAGACCAGACTGACTAAAACTTGAATTTCAAACGCAACAACAGAAGTTCTTGAAAAGCTCCAGCAAAATGAAAAACTATCTGGTCGCAGTCATATATGAAAATACATACCTTTTGCACGTCACCTTAAATTGCTCAGAAAGTATACCATCTTTCTTAGTAGTTGGGAGCATAGGGAAAACTCCTCACCTATCACTTTAGTAAGCAAGCATTCTATTTCAGTTATGCTCCAAAAAGAGTTAAAAATAGATGTAATTACTCCTAGGCAATAGCATTATTCTTTCTCAATGAAAGGTAAAAAAAAAAAACCAAACAAAAAACAAAACCAACCCTGCTCTGCATTGTTGATCCATAGAAAAAAAAAATTGTTTCTTAAGTTATTCTTTTCATTCACATAGTGATGGTAAGAAAAAAACAAATCACAATATCCAACAAAACTTTGTCACTAGGCAAGAACAGAAAAAAAAATTATCATCTCACAGGTATCTTAGCAGATGACTGCTGAACTTAAACTCAGCAGTGCAACAGAGCATCTTGGTGTATCTTTCTAAAGATACTTTCAAAGTTGGTTTTGGTGAATTAAAATATCTTACATTAATAAAAGGAACTGTGTAATTAACAGAGTAGTAAACGTTAGAGAAAAAGACAACTGCGTGAAGTTCTAAAAAGGTCCCCCAAACTCCACAGGGACACAACTCAGTACAGGTGTCAAATCCGAGTTCCGGCTAAAACATTTATGAAAAGTCCTTATGAACATGGGGAAAAAGTTACATCTGAAAAGTGGTTACTGAATACCATTTTTATTAATATACACTTCAGGTCACCAATAGAAACAATGTGATTTTTCTCTTGGATAATCAGTGAGATGAAGAGGAGCTATACTTTAAAAGTTCACATGACAGGATTCTTGAACTGCATTTTGGTATTGGGCTTCTTCGTCAAGCTGAAGATTCTAAACAAAATGAAAACATCATCAAAATGGACAAATACTCAAGAGGTACCATAGTCCTTAATCATTAATTTCCCACATTTTTACACAGGAATTGGTACTTAGATGAAGACTCTTCATCTTCACATGTACTAATGATTGTTTATGTTGCACAGTATCTTTTATTTAACCATCACCAAGAGATACATGAGACAAGAGAAGAATCAGATGAGTGGGACAAGGCTCATTAAGCAGAAGGGTCCCTCTTCTCTCCCTGGCTGAATTACATTACAGAACAGCCAGCTCAGAAAAGCTGACTGACTGTGTCACACTATTCTTGTAACAACAGGGCTTCCAACCAGCCATAACATCCTCCATTAATAAAAACAAAATGTGATCCCTAGACAACAGTAATCATTGATAATTGAGAATATACTGCTTACAATGAGAAAGCAAACATGCATCATAAAAGATGGGTGGTTAACCCTGATACTTTTGAAGAGCTGTCTTCCAAGTTGTTAATAAACCAGAGTAATACATATTTTAATGCAGTTCTGGCAGCTGCCCCACTTCAGAATTGCCACCACCAGTTTTACATCCTCAAACATGCAAGATATTCTCATGTTGAAAAGCCCAATCCCCTGCATCAATCTCCTAGCTCTTCATGCCTTTGGCACAGATCACTCTACACAAAGAACAATATGCATCATCTTGGCCACCTCTAACTAGTGAGGCTGCCTACTCCTCAAGTACTATGCTTGTCCCACACAAAGCTCAAGCAGTGTATCCCAAAGCCTGCCAAACTGTAGAAAATACAACACAAATTCTCCAGCTCTCTGATCCTACACACAGTACTCAACTGGTTGGCTTGACTTATGATCCATCCACTGACTACACCTGTGTATGTAGTTCTGCATCTAGTTCAAGGTCATTTAATCAGTGAATCTGAAAGAAGGCAACCTGAACAATAATTTAATGACATCTCTCTTTTTCACACAGCAGCCCCTGTCACAACATATTGGAAGAGAAGCTGTAAGAAGCAGTATCAGCTAGTCAAGCTGCACTTTGAGTCCTGAGCATTATGATTTAACAATTTCTGCCATAAAAAGTCAAAAATGTCAATAAAACAGAGTAGTATCTATTTTATTTTCCCCAGAAACAGCAGTAATTAACTGTTCCAGAAGAACAAATAGTTCAGATTGAGAATTAAGGTATCATTAACTTCGGTCATCAGTTTGGAGCAGACCTTAGCTACTGACAGACATCTATTCCCAGTGGCAGTTCATATTGATAATGGAATGTTTAAGAGCAGAAGGCTACTTCTGAGCTCTGTACAGAGCAGGAACATAGCATGTCCAGAGCACAAACAAGTTTGGCACAAATTTTTTATTGGCATTTTGTTTATAGAAAAAAGTTACCATTTATTCCCCTACACATCAAAGAAGAAAAAGCTTACCACAAATTCTCCGTAGTCAAACCGGTGTCTTAGATTTAGATGGCTAACGAGATTTCTAGTCACCTGGTTAGTATCTGCCCAAGGAAGAGATACACAAATAGGACAGATCTGAATTTGGAGGGGAACGGGAAAGAGAAAGAATGAAAAAAAAAAATAAAATAAAATTATTGGTAATACAGAACACAATTGAAGACAAGTTCTACAGGAATAACTAGGAATACAGAATACAGGGAAATAACTAGGAATACAGTAAAAGTCTATTACTCATCCACTACCAAAATACTGTGAAGATTTTCACATAAAATCAGTTTTAAGTATTCTTTTCCTCAGTTGCATAACATTCAAAAATTACATTTCAACTTGTCAAATTTCATATTTCTCTTAGGAGTGTAACATTGTCATGTCTGTCTGGCACTCCTACTTAATTTCTGTTAACTAAAATTTAGAACACAAAGTGATTACTGCATCCTACTCATTGTTTGGGAGAATTTTCATACAATTGAGATGATCAAGTCAAAAGAAAAAATAACACACCCTATACAGATTAAAAGAACAGAAAACCAAAGAGATTTTTCCTCTTCAGTTCCCTTGATTGATCACTTTAGATTAATTTTCACGTAAGTGCAGGTTTCACATAAAACAAGTTATGTTATGAATGAGAATCTACAGAAATAGATCTAAAATACTAAATGAAGAAGAGTGTCAGGCTTAAAAACTGAGTATGTTTCACATCTAGATAAATGAGACGGCTAAGTCAGAAACGCCTTAAACCAACAAGAACCTGGACAAGAAACATTTTCACATGAAAGTCACCCATCAAGTTAAATGCACTGCATTAAGTATATTGCCTTTCTCAGAGCACAGTGATCTTTACAGATATAGTTACTATACACTTAAAATTATCCACATAATTATAATGAAAGTAGCTTAAGAAGCATATATAAGCACCAATACTTACTACAGGAACTATCTGATAAAGATGTCTATTATTACAGTGATCCAGCAAGCGCTGTCTGGTAAAATTGGCTTCCTGACACAGGGGGCATTTGAAGGTTGGGTGTCCACTGTAAACAGAAATACAAAGTATTAAACAGAAAAGAGAGTTTTAGAAGCAGTGTTATAGAAAGTGTAAATTGTCTGTTATCTTGTTCTTTTCCCTTATTTTGAAAAAAACTTCAAAAAAAAAAGCCCACCCTCATTGACATAGTAGCAGATCTAATGGAGTTCCAGTGCTACTTCCAAATTGCAATTTTAATGCACATTTATTATTCGTACATCTAAATGCATTCTTCTGAAACTTGGATTTCAGAAAACTCTTTAGTAACGATTTCAGCTGAACCCTGATCTTACTTACTGGTAACATCTTTTAGTGCAAATCATCCAGAAAAGTACTAAAAAAAACCCCAAATTCTAATGCATAGATGGAAATGGAGAGGAAACTAAACAAATTTTTAAATACAACTTGTATGTGTTCATGGTTTTTTTTACATTAGTAGAAGCTTGCAATAGGACTATGTGGATCTATTTTAATATTAACTATGGAAAAATAAGCAGCCTACCTTGTTTCTCCTTGAAGTATTTGATTATTAGCCATCTCGCCATTATCAGACATTGCATCACTCCTGCTGCTTTAAATGAATAAGAATAAAAAAAAAAAAAAAAAAAAAAAAAAAAGAAAAGAAAAGAAAGGAAAACTGGTGTTATTTTACTCCTCTATCAAGATTTTTCAAAGTTTAAGAGTAACATGGGGGAAGGGGAAGAAATCCATTGAGTCACATGAATTTCAAGGCAAAACATACAATGGTACATAATTTAACTCTTATAACTTTTCCTTTGGATCAATGTAAACCTCAGTATGCAGTTACCATGGTGACCCTTGATGGAATACTATACAACTTTATAGCAAAGCAGTATATGATACAACAAACACGTAGCCAACAAGAATGGTAACGGAGATTACGGCCAAGTAGCTCAAATAGCATTATGAACTATGTGAATGCAAGACAGGAAGCACTTTCTAAATTTTTTGACGTAAGACTATGCAAACAAACATTTAACTGCCATAGGATTACACAAATAATTTACAACTTTCAACTACAGCAAGATTAATTTTTTTATACTGAGCACAAATAAACTATTTCCTAAAGTAAGAGTGACAGACTGAAACACATAGAAAGTAATTTTGACCATGTATGCACCTCTAACTAAGCCAGAAGAAACTGCACAGACACACTGATCATTCCAAGAACATGAACATTTCCTGTCACAAATTTGGGCACAGTACATTTTTTTACACTTCTGTAATATTATAAGCACGGGTATGCTACAGTGGCATAGTCAATAAATAGTGATATAACAATATCCAGTCACTTCAGTGAAACACTGCTGAAGCTAGTTCTGGTAACAGCTTAAACTTCCACTTTCAATATACTGATGGGTTGAAAACCAAACGTAGAGAAGTTCAGACTGCTAAAAATAGAAAACAGATATCAAGGGAAAATAAATAAAGAACAGGATATATACAATAAAGCCCTATGAAACTAATACGTAAAAAAAGGTCTTCAAAAATAAGCAAAAATTCCCAATCAAAACAAATACATGAGTGAGAACGTATGAAAAAGAAAGTTCTTTAGCTTTACTGCCTGAAAACAAATTGTGTCATTTGTATTTCATGGTGTGCACCATACTGGAGTTCTTTGTATGTTTCATAAGAGATCAGTTCAAAATAAACTCAATCAGAAAGCAAAAGCTTGCACAGTAGTTTTGAAACAGGATACCCACTAAAACAGACTTCTGAAAGAGGAGGAGGGATAAAAACAGAAGGGGACTTCCCAGGCGCTAAATATTACAAAATATGTTACAAAGTAAGCTGCTCAAATGCTGCCAAGGCAAGAAAAGCAAGCTACAAATATTACACACTTTTTAGGAGAGTCCCTGGAAGACTTTCCAAACCACCATGCAGAAAGGTTTTCTTCTGTGTGCTAAGAGTAAAGGAAACGACCTGGAAAAACTGTCATTTTTTGATGCACAAAAATAGGGATAATAATAATTGCAAAAAAGGCATACCCTGGAAGAAAATGCTTTGGGGGGAGACGATGGAGCAGGGAAAGAAGACGCATTACTATAGATAAAACACCCCGATTACCTGTTCCCTGTAGAATCTTGGGAAATCTGTAAGTTTGGAATAATAGAAGAAACACCATATTCATCCTGATACTTCTTACACGTTTTATAATGCTGTCTCATCCACGAAAATCTAACCTGTAAATGAAATTCCAAATTATTGAAATTACTGGAGAACATTCCCACTTCCCAAACCCCCAAAAGCCAGGCATCTGAAAGCTCTCACAGCGGGAAAGATGCAAATAAACTCCATTTAAATGAAACAAAGTCACAGGAACTACAACTTCCACAATCCAGGATCAATAACTGATGAGCTATGACAGAGAGGGGCCATGAGGATGCGATAAGCACCACTGCTCCTTCAATCTTCTCTGGCCTGCTGTTACCTTGTGCAGAGCGGAAGCTTTTTGCATTAGGTGTGTTCTGAGAATACAAAATGTTTCTCCTTGAGAAGGGATAAGAAAAAAAAAAAAAATAATACAATATGTGAATGAGCACCAACTTAAGGCTGTATATCCACCTTAAATACAAGGAAAGATAATGAGTTGCTCAGATTTGTCAGAAGACAGCGGTGCTGGACATGCCCTAAATCAGAATTTCAGGTCCAACAGCACTGTCAGAAAGCGCTCACAGGTTTAGAGGCTGAATAAGATCACATAATGTGCCTAAATTCCATTAAGTTCTTTTGGGGATCCATTTGGTCCTTCCTTCCAGCTCAGCAACTTACTATAGTTTCTTCCAGCTTTTCATCCTAATGAATCATGTGTAACAAAGCAAGCAGCTCAGCTTTCCACTAGTACTAATCTTCACATTGGCAGAACTAAGTCCCAAGTGAAATGAAACAAACACGAAGACTACCTGGATGTCATGCAATTTCATGTAAGCAAAATGTGTGCCTGAAATCCTGCATCTGTTTATACCAGAAGAGAGATTACTCTTGATTTCAGTGGGGGGTCACAATTTCACCCAATGTTCTGAAAGTAATGACCCCTTTACACAGAGAATGACAGGATGTAAACAGATTGACAGGGCAAAGAAAAACGGTGTATGATTTTATGTACACCAAGAGTAATCAACCTGTACATTTTTGGTTTAAATTCGATTTTACAGTAGTTATAGGCACTTTTATTTCCACAGCGAAAGTTTCTGAGGTTTTCCATATATCTGCAATTTTCTTGTCAAACTTTTCTTTTGCCAGTTTTATGGCCATATCCAGTTTTCACATTGTTTTGCAGAAAAACTGGCACTCCAGTTAAAAAGTCCTTAACAAGACAATACAAGATCCTCTTTCTGTTTACACCTGTTAGGCATACCTAGCAGGCACTGCACACCTAGTAGATGCACAAGCCATGAAAAGCTAAGTTCAAACTGTTATGTAGGGTCTTTAGCTCCAAGACAAGAACAACACACAGTAAAAGTGTGTCTGGTAGAAAATAATAAAGAATTATCCAACTTTTTGTAAAGTTTTACTCTACCTGCTTCTCACAGCATCTACAGCCCCCAGAAGCCTTCTTCATACTGTTTTCAACATCTAGAGCCCTTTTGGGATACGTTCTTTCTTTTTTAGTCACGCTCCCCCGGCAGAGAGGACAATGTGTTCCACTTTCTCTGATAGCTGTCAAGAAGCACTTCCTGCAAAACCTGAATTAAAAAGTTATCACAAACACAGGTTAGCAAGTCGAAGAGTGAGATACTTTGTCCTTGAAAAAAGCTGGCTGATTATTATGGGGAAAAAAGATGTCAGAGTAATGGTCTACTCTACTGTATACAAATCTTATAAATAAAAGCAAAATGAAATAATAGTGTTTACAAAGAAGCATACAGAAATAAAGGAAAGTTGGCAATGCACTTTAGGTAAAGATCTTACTATTTACTGACTAGTATTCCTGAGCTGTACACTGGATTGGGATTGATCATTAATGATATATTAAATGGTGCAGCAGGCACATGATATTGGAAAGCCTTATCAAAGTAAGCCCTGTTTATCGTCCTTAAGCGGAGCCAAACATACTGCATTTAGCATGAAGGATCTCAGTTCACCAGTCTCCTGTGGTTCTCTCACTTTGTTTCCTGGTGTACCAGCTGCCAAAGCTATTTTGCTTTGCTACAAAGCAGTACTTTGTAATTAAATGTTGCTCTGAAAAACGCAGAATAGATGAACTGAAAAGAGAGAACAACTACACTATGGTCCTTCCTGGAAAACGAGCAGGAAACCATAAAGTTAAAACCGCGAGTTACGTTAGATGCGTGAGATGTTTCCATCGACCAGGCAGCCTGGGGCTTGGTTCAGGAGGTGGCTTTTCTAGCCAGCCGGCCCTTATCCGCTACAAAAGAAAGAGACATGGGAAGGCTGGGGCAGCCCTTGGCGCGAAAGCCTCAATGCCGGCTCCCTCCTGGGGTAGCCGTTGAGGGCCCCTGGGCGGCTGGCTTCGGGTGCAAGCCGGGGGCCGATGTGCTGAAGGGGGATGGCTAAGGATTAAAAGGCAGAGAACGGGAGAAGAGGAGGAACAGGCTTATGAAGGGGGTAAAGGGAGTACGGGGGGCAGGGAGTAATACCCACACATGCTGGCAGTTCGCGGTCCTCACGGGCGTTTTGAACACCTCCTGGCAGACGGGACAGTAAAAATCATCCTCGCTGAAGCACGTCTCCGCCGCTGTGGCTCCCTCGGCCATGGCAACACGTCAGGGCCTTTCCGTGCGGATCGGCGACTAGGAGCAAACCCCGCCCTGGTGAGCCGAGCCCCACTCCGTTACGCTTCCGCGGCGCCGAGCAGCCTCGGGCGGAACACGCGGGGGGTCCGGGAGAAGATGGCGGGTGGGCACCTGGCACCAGGTGGGCGGCCGGGCTGCGGCGGCTGGGAGCAGCGGGCCCGGCCTGCGCGCTGCACGCCCCGCCCTTCCCTCCTCCTCCCTCCTTTCCGGGCCCGAGAAGCTCCCCCAGCCGCGCTTTACCTGGCGGTGCTCGGGGAGGGAACCCCAGCGGCCGGTACCACCCCTAACGCCCCAGCCGCGGCTCCGACAAGGCTCCCAGCAGCACTCACCTCCGCTCTCCCGTGGGGAGGCAGAGACAGGGGCGGGACCGGGGCCTGTGTTTCCATGGCGATTGCCTCCCGGCCCGCCGGCGCTGCTACGACACAGCGGGCCGGCCTCCGCTCCGCCCTGCCCGGGAGGCTTCCCCGCTCCGCCTACCGCTCCTTCCGCCCGTCCTGGGCCCGCAGGAGCCGGAAGCCGAGGCGTCGGCACTGGGGGGTCCCCTGTGGCGGGAGGCGGGTCCACCCCTCAGCGTGTGCTCGGCAGGACCGAAGGTTGGCGCCGGGTATCCGGGGCTGGGGCGCCAACCTCCGATCCCAGTTCGACATGAGAGGAAGTTACGGTGACCTTCTACACAAATAAAGCAACAGTGAAAACGTTTCTGCTCTGGTTTTTGTTTGTTTATAGACCAGCCGATGCTACCCGTGATTTTATGAGGTAGTTTTAGTGGTATTAGTAATATTCAGCCCAGGCTTTCTGCCTCCTAAATGGTACTGATGAAATCTTAGTCTCTGCACTGTTTTTCCAGAATAAGGGATTATAAGAATATTGTGATGGTGATACAGCAATACCAACAAAATTCTCCAGGTAGGGAAGACTTTGGACCTGTTAAGCACATCTAGATCTCATTTGAATTTAACTCATGGAGGATTAACAACAAACAAAATGTTGGGGAAGCTTTAAAAGGAAATGGATTTGTAGAGATTATGTCACTTATATCAATTTGTGGAGATTGTATCCGTGATTAAGGTTCAGGCGAGGCCTGTGCTCTCACCCTGTACCAAAGA
>JAVHNF010095780.1:0-16257 GCA_034783455.1 Micropsitta finschii | reverse complement strand
CATCGCGGTGGAAGCCTGGCTCCAGCTCCCCGATACCCCCCCTCAGGTACCAGCAGACTGCCACGTTGTCCAGCCCTCACCTGAGCCATGTGGTGCCAAAAGAGCTCCCCAAAGGCACATGCTTCAGCTCTGCCCATGCTGGGGAGGGCCTAGCTCCCTCCTGTGGGACACAATGGGGAGCCCAAACCTGGATGCAGCCTGCGAGCAGCTCCCCTCAGCCTGCAAGCTCTGCTCCAGCTCATGCTGGCTGTGCTGTGCTGGCACGCACAGACCATACCGATACCCTGGCAGCTCCTGCTTGACTATTTGAAGGGCTCCACGTCAAGATTTTTCCTCTGCTTAATACAAAGCAGAATTTTTCAGCTCAAGCAGCATCAACGCAGAACCGGGATCTGCACCCTGCATATCACATTAGAGAGCAGAGCTCAATGCATACACCTGCATTTTTAAGCTGTTAAACACATAGACAGACCTGATGAAATATGAACTTGACTAATTACGGCACCAGAACCCCAGAAGGAACTAACAGCTCCACGGAAAGCAAGCAATACCTGCTTCAGCACTGACAACTGCACATCTCCCAGACATGGAACAGATGGCTCCACCAACCTGTGCAGCCTGTGCTGATAGCAGCCTTGGCTTCGGCTCTGCCTCCTGAGGGTTTAAGATGCAAAGAGGCTTACACCTGACTCAGGAGAGGTGAAGTATGAGCTACAGAACGTAACTTTACAGTAAAGACAGACACAAAGTATTTAGACTCAACATTTATTCCAATTCATAGACTTGTAACCAAATTTGAACTGTTCTCACTGAAGAAACATTTGCCTTCATGCAGCAAAAAGCTCTCAAACCTGCTCTAACAGCAGAATCAAATTACCTGGCAACTTGCTGCCCAAAATAAGATTTCTGCTGATAACACTGCACAAACCCTAACGTGGATGTAGTTCTCTGGGGAGGGGACCTGGGGAGCTCACCAAACTCAACCAAGCAAGGGCTGGTTAGGTCAGGTTGCTCAGGGACTGATCAGCCAAGCTTTAAGCTGGTCCAAGAATATGCAGCAACACAAGATGAGCAAGAAGTGTGCAAGTACCCAAAGCAGGAAACCATGCCCCAAACTGGCTTTCCATTATTTCATTTCTGACCTATGGTAAAAGTGAACTTGGGTTAAATATCTTCAAATCAGAAGCACAGATATCGCAGGAAGCAGCACCCACAGCCACAACAACAGCGACATCGGGAAAGATACTTTTTGAGGAAACCAGCAATAAAAGCTACACAAAGTGCCTGATCCCCCTGCTACCATACTCAGAAATAAGAGGAGGGACACTTGCTGATGGTAAAGAGGCACAGTTCAAAAAATACAAATATTGTACTCATTCTTCCACCCCCCCATCCCCTTGAAACAAAGAATTAATGTTCTCATGGCCTAAATGAGTAAAAGAACTTTGGTCTAGGAACCTTATCTAATGATATAATCATAGGCATGTTTTCAGTGTTAGAACGGGCCACATTTTATCCCAGAAATCCCTGGTAATTTCGTAGAAGGAAATGGAATAGCATTGCCCTTTGTAGGAGCTGTGATCATGCACATGGCCACAAGGAACTAATGCCTGGCTGGCTGAGTTAATTATGCACTGGTGCACACAGGTCATGTTTGACTAGCATGTGAAAGGCAGCCTTGGCTGAGCTTGCTGCAATGCCGTGTGCAAAGATTAACAGTGCAGAACGCAGTTTGGTAAGCACAAGGGATGCCAATTGGTGGGAAGCGTTTAAACTGGCAGGAAGAGCAGGTGGCTGAGTGCAGCGAGCGGTGTACACAGGGATCACAGGTTACATCTGAGATTTCGTGATGAATGCCTAATGAGCACGTTGATCAGACGGGCAGAACTCCTCAAGCCATTGTAAATGTAGCTGAAAGAAGTGGGGCTGATAAGACACCGAATAACCACTCTTGTAAAGCTTTCGTTTGGTGCTGCAATATTTAAAGTCCAGAAAGATAATGGAGAGAAAGCTGGACAATAAAATGAAAAGGGAGCTGTCCTGCTTAGCTACTTTGAACAACAAAAACATAACCCTGGTGTCTATTCGTAAGCGGCAGGCAGCTCATGATGTGCCTGAACTACTGATTATTGGTGAAAAGTCCAAGACAGGATCTCCAATAAAAGCAAGCAGTAACCTGCAGAAAGAAGAGAAAGTTTTGCAGAGTTACTCCATGGGAATGCCAGAAGTCAATGCAGTTGAAAGACAGGTCAGTGAGCCTCTGTGTGTGTGTGTGTTGGGAGGAAAGAGGTGTTTCTGAGCTGGAGAATTTAAAACAGAGCATGTTGCCTGCGGATTGTATATTAAAGGAGGTTAAATCTTCTTTATCTAAATTGTCTCAATCCCCAGCATGGATGCCTGCCCCAAAAGAAGCAGTACACAAATGCAAATTCCTCAGAAAGTAACCTTTGAAAGCAGATGTTAATGATGGGTTATGCTGTAGTAATTAATGAGCATTTTTTTCAGCTCCACCTCTAATAATACAGCATGGGGATTCTCAGTAAGGAAACCTATTAGTATTTCTCCTTTTGAACTGCAATTGCTTGAGTAGTTTGACAGCAGCTTATACCAGGTATTCTCTGGAATAACAGAAGTTGCAGAAACATTAAAAGGTCCTAACTGTAGGTAAGTAGTTTATAGCTACTAAGTGGTTGCTAGTGGAAGTCCTTGATAATACATCTGTGGCAACATTTTTATTTTTTTTTTAAATTCATTGATGTATATAACTGGTATTTTTGGAGATCAACTGTCGTGAAGAGGCTTAGGAAGATCAGTGCTGATAAAAACATGATGAGATTTATTATTTTAAAAAGAGGTTTTGTTGTTTGAAAGACCTGTAAATGACAGCAGTGTAGTTTGGATCAGTGAATATTGTGAATAATTAAGGAAAAGAATCTCTCAGAACAAATTTTGTGTCCTTTGAAACTGCATATGCTTAGAATAGCTTAAATAATTAGTGTCAGACAGGAATAAAATCACAGCCAGGACAGACCAAATATAGCTGAAAGTTTTTTCTGACTTGGGTTACTTATAAATGTTTGCTAGAAAACAATCATGACATAAATGTTTTCTTCCTACCAAAGGATCTCTCTTATGTGTTCAGGTCACTGGGATATGCATTTTGCTTATACTGGAGCCATCATGAATATCATGAAGTGTTCTGCTTTAATTCTAAATTTGAAACAATCCATTTACAGCACAGCTTTCTCCTTTCCCACTGAAGTGAGATTGGTTTACATAGTTCCCTTTAATTTGAAAGTACCTGTTAAGGTCTCTAAGGTGTGTAAGGTCTCTATGGTGTAGGTTTCATTTCACTAAGACTAGCTGAAACTGCGTAAATATTTCCCCACTGGTACAGAAACTTGTTCTTAGATGTGGAATAGCAGTCACTTGGCAGAAGCATTAGGGAACTAACATAATATTTTGAAAACAAAAGCACATAAAGGCTGCTTTAAAGTAATATTTTCATTGAATCTCAATATCCAGGTGGAGGGGTGTTTTTCCCTCATTCAAAACTCAGCAGCTGTTCGAAAAATAACTAGCTGTGTTGCAAGTAGTTACTGAAAATAATAGCTACTGACACTTGTTAATCTTCACTAAACTTGGGGGAACAGGGAAGGAAGAATAACCAGTTAAGATCATTTAAACAATATGAGCTAACAAGATGGATGGACAAGCTGCACATAAATTTGTTAAGGAGGATGAGAGTTGACTTTCTGCTCACTCAGAAGTGCAGGTATGAAATTGAAGACTCAGGACCTTTGATGTTCCTGGGTCTGCTCCGTCCTCATTTTGTTGTTTGCTGGCCTCCTATAACAAACTGGGAAAGCATCTGAAGCATTTAATTAATAGTGTGTGGCTTTTCAGTTGTGTGCTACTGCCTGCCTGAATCCAAAGCTATGAATCAGTGGGTTGTGAAAGAAGAAAGCAAGAAAGGTAGAACAGTGACACAGATAAGACAATTCTTTGGCAGTGCTTGAAGATGAGAGGGCAATAGCTGGTTTCAGCCTGCAGAGGTAAAGGTAGAAGAGCAGCCCAAAACAACTGGAGATTCTGGGCATGAGGTTCAGTAAGATCGGCATTCTTGGATGAGCAGATGGGAAGAAGCAGAGGGGAAGGCGCTATTCTATGATTCTGTGAATGGGCTAGGCCCTCTCTCTTCTCCAGTTGACTGCCTGGCATCATGGTGAGGAGTCTGGTGCTTGAATTTCAGGAAGTGAAAATTGGCATCCCCACAAACCAGGTGAAGGAGGTGGAGAACAGCAGAGCCAGCCCTGGGGGAGAGCCTTGGTGGACCACCAGAGAGGCGCATCAGCTGTGTAGGATCTCCATGTGGGTGATGCTCTGGGAGCTGTGGGGTGTGCCTGCCACAGCCTCAGCCCTCAGCTGCAGACGCCAAGAGTGTTACACTGGCATTCTGGAGGTGGCTGCACCACTTCAGGGGGAGAGGGATGGCTTTCCTGGTGGCAAGCCACTCCATGAGGTGACCATGGAGCACAGGGGCATGGCGACTCAGCCAGGGGCATCTGATGGCTGGGGCATGAAGCCAGGGTGGGCACCAACCTTGTTGACTTGACAGCCATGGGGTTGCATCCATCATGAAGATACTGGTCACTATGTGTGCATACATGAGGGTCTTGCCCAGTGCTGGGGTTTTTTCTTCCTTTTTTTTTTATTATTTTTAGTTGCTTTTCTCACATTTATTCTGTATCTCCTCACTGCTGTGTTAAACTCTCAGCCTTTACACTTCTGAATGGGAGTACCCAGAAGAAATAGCTCATTTGTGGGGAAAGTGGAGCACTAGGCCTTTGAGAGCAGCAGTCAATGAGGTGGTTTTGCTGACCAGTCGCACAGGCCATGGACCATGACCAACTTTCCTACCAGGCCTGCTGCCGAGCTCTAGATGCTGTAATGCCAAGAGCCGCATGACAAGTTGGGGCTCGGGACTTGGTGCTCCCAATCCAGCAATGTTTCCCTGCCGTGCTTCACCTCAATGCTTTCCACAAAATTAGTCCAGCCCCAGGGCACAATCCTGTTGGATGATCTCCTTCGTGCTGGCTGGAAGCAGTCGGGATGGTGAGCAGGATCCTCTGCCCCTTCCTGCTTCTTCAAGCTCTGCTTCGTCCTAAGGCAGGCATGAGTGCTCCAGCTCCTACATGGGACATCAAGGGCTGCTCCTCATGCTGGTTCTTCATGCTCTGAAATTCCCATACGGGGAGCTGAGCTTCAGGTTCCGTGCTCATGCACATCAACAGTTTCAGTTACTGCTCACCTTGGGTCTGGTTCAGAGCTGTCTTCTGTAGGTGCAAATGTTTTTGATCCTACTCTGGTGCTTCCTTTAAAGCTCTTTCCAGCTACCACTGCTTCTGTGTCAGTGTGTTTCTTATCAATTTTCTTCTTTTTTTTTAAAAAAAAAAATATATTGTTTAAACGAGCTCCATAACACTGCTTTCCATAGGAATTTGTAGCTTTCAGACTAGAGCCTCACTCTGCTGTGTGTGTTCAGTTGCAACTTTTATGTGCAGAGCAAGGGAGGAAAAGAATTGTCATAATGTCATGCTTTCATTATTTACATAGTTTTTTGTATAGTCACTGTAGAAATACATGTGAGACTGGTAGAGCAAACAGATTTGGAGTACACCTGCCCTTCGAAGTAAGCAGGCCTCCTTTTGTGTGAGAGACAATAGTTGGTAAATGCATCTGGTTCTTTTGAACTCCCTTATGGATGAAGACTCAGATGCATTTTCATTATTTTACTGGGATTTCTCTCTACGCAGAAGCAAGCAGGAAGGGTAATTCCTGGGAATTCCAGGCACTTTTTTTTCGGCATTTTTGGAGGCAATTGCTTCTCTGATCCTCTTGCAGATGGTGTCCCTCAATTCCTATACAGCTTCATTGATACCATTTTACGTGTGGGTGTCCGCTGGTATCAGGAAACCCCCTTCTGGGACCTACCATGTGCCCTAAGGCAAACTATGGGAAAATTTCTGTGTGTGTCGTCTTTGTGTTCTCACATGAGCCTGCTGTTTTGCTCTGATCTACTGTAGCAACACCCCTTCTAGAAAATTCACACATAGATGTATCTGTGCCTTCTTTTCTTAAGCTGTTAAGCGATACTAAAGGCTTTGCAATCACTGTATTTGAACCTGTGCGCATTTCTGGGTTTTCTGGATGGTAGATTCTTCAACGATTTGGCATTTTGGGCTTTTTTGGGAGGGGTTGATTTTTTTTTTTTTAAGGGAAGTAGCATTTTTCTTTTTACTATACCCACATCCCCTCTATTTAATCCTTGTCATTTAAAAATTTGTGTGCAAGGATTTTTCTCCTACAGAGCATAAACATCTGGTTTTGTCAAGTAACAAACAAAATATTTTTGCCAACTCTACTGAATGTTTGGATAGCTTTTTAGCCAAAATATTAAGTGATGCCAGGTTTTGATGTTTCTGTGGCTTATAATGCATTGAAGTAGTAGAATCAGTCATTGCTTTTATGTTTTTTAAGAGAGTGGATGATGAAAAACACCATTTAATCCTTTTATACATTTAATTTGAATTGCTTTTATGTCACAGGGTACATGGGAAAACTGAGATGGTTTGGCGTGGGGATGGAGGAATGCAGGGGAGGACATAAGGCTTGTAATGGTTCCTGGGTTTCATCTCCAGGTGGCTGCCAGAAACATGGTAGAGTAAGAGAGTGGAGGATGTTCGTCTTGCTCCTCTCTCATGTTCTGTTTTGCCAAAGGGTGCAGAAGGCCTTTGTTATACGAGCTAAAGTAAATATACAGAGTAAGCTCCTGGAAAATCCCATGCAAAGGTTTTCTTTACTGAGTGTTTGTGATAAGAAGAGCTGGCCACCACAAGCAAAGTGGGTGGGCGAGAGACTGTTTTCATTTATCGGATGACCTTCTTTCCTATATAAAAATGTCATATTATTATTTTAAACTGTGGAAAGGCACAAATAGGAGGAAATAGACATGTGGTTGTCTTTGTGTGTGCTTAAGCAGGGAACCATATTTGCAGGGATGTCAAATTAACTCTTTAAGTTTCGTTTTGAAAGGAGGGGCTGGCTGCGCATTTTCCTGTGTGTTGGGGATTTCAGCAGCTTCTGGGAAGGGAAGTGCAAGGAAAGCAGTACGTGCCCTGGGTGCTGCCAGGCCTGTTGGAGGGGGAGGTAAAAGGGAATGTCAAGGCTAAAACATTCTCATGACTTCTTCTCCAGCATCCCCAAAACCTTGAAGTTCAGTGGAGATGGAGGGAGCAAAGAGGGGAGTGCAGGGGGAGCTCCTGTGTGGGATAATGAGGAGCTGCACTGTAATGCTGAAGAACTGAAGTTTCTCATTCCTCCTGTTTTAATAAATACAATACAGAGAAGGATGAAAGCAAATTTGTCTTAATGTTTTACCATTTTGGTCATGACCCTAGACCTCATTATTCTCAAGCTGTCTAAGCATGAAACAAAATCAAGTTAATGAATTTTGAATACTGCAGCAAATGAACTGAATGCAGTCTAGTGTTAATAAACAGCCTAAATGCTTCTCATCTGCGCTGTGGTACCAAGGAGGGAGTTTTCTTGTCGGTGGTAGGAACAAGATTTGTGGTAATGAGCCTGATCTAGTGGCCCCTTCTCCTGCCCCTCCCTGCAGTAATATCCAGCATCAGGTGCTTTACTGAATGCTGGAGAGCCCCTGGCTTTTCAGGCAAGAGAATAGATTTGTCGCAGTAGCTTGCATTTGAATTTTTAGTAATTAAAGCTACTTTAAGTCACAGACATGAATTTTGATGTTCTTTCCATGAAATCTGACAATGTGGGACTTGTCCATCCCCTTCTCAATCTTTCTCTTCATTTTGTGCCAGTAATTTCCTTAGGCAACAGTGTCTAGGCTCTAATTACCTGTTCTGTAAGAAGCATTGCCTTTATAACTTATTTTTTTAATAATTCATTTTGAACTAAATTGAGTTCGTTAAACTGTAGAGAGCTGGTACTGCAAAGCCCATGATCTCACTGAGAGATAATCCCCTTGTGACTGATCTACTTCAGTACTGGCCACTACATCCTGAAAATGAGTCTTGGATCAAATCAGTGAGATCTTGTATCTCCATATATGGTCTTCCTTATGTGCCTCAAAAGGAGGCAGATTAAACTAAACCACAGTGGAAGCATCTGAATGTTGTTCTATGTCTTTTAAAATCTTCGTCAGATACAGATTTTAACTTCGAAGATCTGCATGCAGACAGCTCTTCAGATACCAGGCAACAGGTCCTCCCTGTGCCAGCTGGTTTCAGGCTTCTGGGGAATCCTCGATTCTGTTTTCTGTAGGCATTTTGGTTTGGTTTGAACTCCTGCAGTAGCAGGTTGGCCAGACTGAGCCAGCTTCTGACATTTGTGAACAGATGATCAGCCCACTTTCTGCTGTGACCCTTTGGGCCAATGTGCCCTGGAGAGCAGGGCTCAGGCTGCATAGTGAAAGTGCCATGTGGCTGCAGAAAGCTCAGGTTTTAAATGATTGCACTGGGGTGGAAATATTGAGATAAATTTGCCTTTATGTCCCTAGTGAATATTTTTTAAATTGCTGGTCAAGAGAAGCATCAGAGATGTGATTCATCATTGTAGGCATAGATCACTGGTAGTATATTCAAAGTGTAAGTTAACATCATGAAGCATTTTGGTGGTATAGCCTGATGTGAAAGCACTTGCAGAATATTGCTACTTTCACAGGGCTAATGATATTTTATTTTGCCTCTTGTTCCTTAGGCTTTGTCCACCACTGGTTCTCCCCCTGGCTGTGAGCTGGAGCCTACAATGAAACACAATTTTGCTTTTGACAACATGGGCTACGAGGACAGCTCTGAAACTGGGCCCTCTTCATCTTCCCGAGAACACACTGTGGCAGTCAATGTTGTGGGAATGACTTGCCAATCATGTGTGCAGTCGATAGAAGGCCGAATTTCCAAGGTGAAGGGTATTGTGAGTATTAAAGTGTCCCTTGAACAGAACAACGCTGTAATAAAGTATCTGCAGTCAGACATAAGTCCTGCGCAGATATGCAAGGAAATTCAGGATATGGGCTTTGATGTCAACATAGCAGAAGAGAGGTTGACAACAGCGACTGTAAATTTGTCATGCTTGAAAGAAGCAGTAGTTAAGCTTCGGGTGGAAGGCATGACATGCCAGTCCTGTGCCACCAACATTGAAGGAAAGATTAGGAAGCTGCATGGTGTGGCAAAAATCAAGGTGTCACTTGGTAACCAGGAAGCTATTATTGCGTACTATCCTTACATCATTCAGCCTGACGACCTCAAGAGTCATATCAGTAACCTGGGGTATGACTGCACCATCAAAAGTAAATCAGCCCCTTTGCAGCTGGGTGTCCTTGATCTTGAGCGCTTGCAGAATGCAAACCCCAAAGAGACACCAGCAAGTCTTGAGAGCAATGGAGTAGATCCGCGGTTCACCAAGATGAGTGGCACAGCTATGGTGGCTCTACAGATCGAAGGCATGCACTGCAACTCCTGTGTCAGAAACATCGAAGGAAATATATCTGATCTTCCTGGCATACAAAGTATTAAAGTGCTGTTGGAGCATAAACGTGCTGTGGTACAGTATAGCCCAAATTTAATTACCCTGTCAGCTTTGCAGCAAGCTATTGAATCCCTTCCACCTGGAAACTTTAAAGTATGCCTCCTTAATGGTTCAGAAACAAATAAAGGCACGTCTCCATTACCTGCTTCCCGGTGCGATCTTTTCAGAGAACCGCTGCAAGACACGACATGCACAACTGTCATTAGGATTGATGGCATGACCTGCAGTTCTTGTGTACAGTCCATAGAAGGGACCATATCACAGAGACAAGGAGTGCAATGTATAGCAGTTTCTTTAGCTGGCAGAACTGGGACCATACATTATGATCCATCTGTCACTAATGGAGAAGAGTTAAGAGCTGCCATAGAAGACATGGGGTTTGATGCTTCTGTACTGACAGGTAACAGTGTTCTTTCTTCCATGGGTAGCGTGCCAAGCTGGGTCATCAGACACCCGTGTTGAGATTCTCTCCTGGAGAGAAACTCTTGGCATTGTCTTTTCTAAGGGACTGACCTGATCTGACCTCATTTAGCAAGGGAGAGAGATTTCAGCTGTGGTGTATGTTATTTCAGCCCTTAATAACTGTACTGGTGGGTGGAAAAGTTGAGTTAAATTATGAACCCAAAGGTTTGAAAGTTGGTGCAAGGTCTTTAAATAGCTGATCCCCTTATCCACTGGAGTAGGTTTCCTCCTATGTCTACAGGCTGCTATAAGTAGATCTATCAAACCAAATGTTTTCATTTATGTTCATTTCATTTCTAAAATACTAAACCTCACAAACTTATGGAAATTGCTTTCATTTAAAATCACCTTTTTTCCATATGCAAGTCCATATTACTGTTTTAAACTGTGGAAAGACAGAATCCATTGACCTTTATTTATTATTTTTACTAGCCCTACTTTACTAAGCTTTAAAGTGAGGTTAGTGGCAAGATGCAGGTACTCTTTGGTGGGAGCAGGTGCTTCCACATGTAGCTGTGGCACATGTAGCTGTGGCACATGTAGCATGTAGCTACAGCACAGTTCGTATGTTTTGTATATGTGCTCAATGCTTAAGAACTTGCTATGGCGCACAATCTCTTTAGTGAATTTCAAATGTGGCAATATTTATCTGCTTCACCTCAACAGATTTTCTTTCAGATACTGATATACTTTACCTAGAATGGTTTAGTTTGATAACAATAGACCACATCCTGTTTGCTTTTCTCATGGGTCCAATCCCTGTGAATCTGTGGTACTACTACAAATGAGGAGCCCATATGTGGTCTTTCATTATGATTTGTTTGGTTTATAATTTGTTGGTGGAACCTGATTTATCTGTGGAAAAGGAGGGGACCCCCTGTGTTTAATGTGTTCAGAAGCAACTCTTGCTCTTTTACACAAATCTTTGCTAAAGGGAGGCACTTTGTGAACACAGCTGGAGCTGTTGGGTGTCTGTTCAGTATCTGGTAAAGAACAAAAATTAGTGCAACAGACCTGTATGTGCTGAGGTCCTCTGGGTGCTGCAAATTCTTCCACTACTCATTTTGAAGTACTTGCAATGTAAGTATTGTGCCATAAAGAGAAACATGTTGAGAAACTTATCCTTTTCCTTATTTGAGATGAAGAGCTATGCGTTGTGGACAGATGACAACAGGGATAGAAGGGGTATGACTGCACTGCATTCTCTGCGCGGGATAAGGACCCTGTAGATAGCAGTATATCTTTGTTGAGTGGAGGTGTCTGTCAGGTCTAGGCATTGAAATTAGAGGGAATCATTTGCCATCTGAAAGTGGAAAACTGGTTCTGTAGAGTTAGATGGTCATGCAAGTGCTACTGGTGAATATATATTGTTATACAGATGTATTATTTCCATGAAGAGACCAAGTTTGCTATGTCACCTTTCAAACAACTAAGAGACTTTGCATGATTGATAAATGTGACCTGTTTGTAATTTTGCATCACCCAATCTCACTGTAAATAGTGCTTGTTCAGTGTATTGCACATTTATTCAAGATACTGCCACTGGAGAACATAAGCATCAGCCTGATAACAGCAAAGCTGCTGTGCAGCCTCAAGATCCAGATCCTCCTCGCCAAGGCTGTTCCTCAGATGCTGCTCCAGACAGACCACGTCCTGATGGGCCAAACCAGCCCAGTGGAGTGACAGCTGGGAAGTGTTTCTTACAAATCACGGGCATGACCTGTGCATCCTGTGTATCTACCATTGAGAGGAATTTGCAGAAACAAGATGGTAATAAATTTCAGTTTCCTGTAATCTTAATTGATGGCCAGGTTGGATGGGGCCTTGAGCAACCTTGTCTAGTGGAAGGTGTCCCTGCCCATAGCAAGGGGATGGAACTAGATTATCTTTAATGTCCCTTCTGACCCAAACCATTCTTTGATTCTATGACAATAATGAGTCTATAAGAGACTATAGGATGGAAAGGATATTCGATGTGGTTAATGGAAAAGGCTGTGGTACAACATCTGGAGGTTAAATAGGCTTAATGTTCTTTCTTAGTGCTAATGTGTCACTGTTTAACTTTCCTGCTGCACTGGTGGACAAACCCAATGGGCATAGTTGTATTGTAACAGTAAGTTGCTGCAATGTGATAAAAATTTCAGCTAAGGCTCAAGTCAAAAAAATGGTTCTCATTTAGTTTTCAGGGCTTTATTGCTTTACAAATCAATCCATCTCTTCCAGAGCTATTGAGAGCTCTGGAATGTTTGTGGTGTGAAACTTACCCTTCAGGTCACATTTGCAAAAGCAGGTATAAGCAAATGTATGGCTCCAGTGCCTGCGTAATTATAGTAACTTAGGCACAGCGAAGCTTATTAGAAGTCTGCACACTGGAACTGCCTTTCCTCTGGCCATATAGAAGATGAACAGATGAGCCACAGCAATGTCTGATTTAATTTGTGTAGGGATGCCTTTGGAGGATTTTGATTATTGATTACTCTGCCCTCAGTCTCCCAGTGGTGGTCTCACTGCCTTGATTTAAAAATCTAAGAAACCATTAGCACTTCAGAGCAGTTATTTTTGCCTGTGATTTTTATGTTTTACTTTTCAATTCTAAATAGATTTCTGTGGGTTGATTTACTTAAACAAAAAAACCCAAAAAAACCCAAAAAAAACAACCCAAAACCAGATAAACAGGAAAAAAAAACCCCAAAACCAAACCAAAAAGAAGAAAAAATAACCCAAAGGGAAAAATAAGTAAAGAAAAAGGCCTGGCATTGTGCTGTGGGGTTTGTTTAGGGTTTTCCAAACTTAGAGAGTCCAGGGTAGAGCTTGCAGCAATGAGTGTAAAGATTGCTTCTGTACATCCTTTTTTTGTCATTAGACCATAGCAAAGCTCACCTCCCTCTGTGTGTAGCTGTTGCAGTTCTCATTGCTGAAGGGAACTGCAGTGTGGCTGGGTCTCTGGGAAAACTTCGCTGTTGTGACTAGGGAACAACACTAGAAGGAGGCAATTAGGCTTACATTTGTTAAGTTGTTACAGCCCTCGCTGACATTTACTGGTAATGTCTTATTTTCTTCCTCTCAAAGGAAGAAATATTCTTTATTTATTCTTTATTCATTATATAATATTTTTTATTATTGCCACTGCAGGGATTGTTTCAGTGTTGGTAGCACTGATGGCAGGTAAAGCAGAGATAAAATACAAGCCACAACTCATGCAGCCTCTTGAAATAGCACAGCTGATCCAGAATTTGGGTTTTGGTGCTACTGTCATAGAAGATCATGCAGAAACAGAAGGGAATGTGGAGCTTCTAGTAAGTCATGCATATTTGAAATTATGTGTTGGGTTTGGTCTGGAAAAATAGGTTTCTTGCAAATGCTTCTGGTTAAGGAGTTGTGCCTACAGCAGGTCAGTCTGGCTGATAACACTATTTTTTCTTAATTGCTGAAAAGACAAAATCAATTTGTCTTGGAAAAACCTGTCCAAAGGTGTTGAAGTGAAAAGCGATAGTTGTATGTACAGAATAGGCTTTCCATAGAAAAGAGAAATGAAATTGAACTTTTCTGTGAAGGCACTTCAGTCAACACTAGACTCTAAGCAACTGAGAATGTAGCACCAAATACGTGCTAAGAATGCCTGGGGCTTTGTATAGATGTCTGAGTACTTTGGGTAAAATTAGTAAATTGTTTATATGAAGGACCGATCCTTCAAAAGTCTGATTTTAGTCTCTGACACATACCTACTAAAAGACAGATAGCAACAGTCAACAGTGTGCTAACAGAGCAGAAAGTGGAAACATGTCTTATTTAAGCCACAGGAAAATTTAAGTAAGCGAGAAAGTCACACATGCAGAGTTTGATTTTGGTAATGTTAATATTGCTGCTGATAGAGCTATATTAGCAATACTGTGACAGTTAATGCAGTGTACAAGTGCTGCTATACAAATATACAGCTGTGACTATAACTGCTGCTTCCAGAATTTTGTGATAAGAGTGTATAGTTATGTTCTCAGCTTTGTATCATTTAAGACAGCTCTATAAAAATCTTCATGCTGAGGCCTTGGGTCAGTACCAGCAGAGCTTGAATAGTCACTAGTACCTTTGTGACACCAGGAGGGTGAGTCTCATATTCATCCACAAATATTGGATGAATGTTGGGGACTGGTAACTGTACCTCAATTTGTCTTTTCTTTAGATTACAGGGATGACTTGTGCTTCTTGTGTTAACAATATTGAATCCAAACTCATGAGAACAAATGGCATATTATACGCCTCAGTTGCACTTGCCACATGCAAAGCTCACATCCAATTTGATCCTGAGATTACTGGACCTCGAGATATTATAAAAATAATTGAGGTAGGCTTTAGAAATGTTTTATGTATGAACAATTGTAAGGTGAAGTTAAAAAGGAAACAAAGCAGTTGATATTTGAGAGATTTCACTGACTTTTGCAGGTGACAGTTATTGCCATATGTTTTTATGCTGTCATGGTGAAGCAGCTGTGCTCCACCATAGTGCATAGTTGCCCAGGTTGTTACTCTGAAAACACACCCTTAAAACTGCAAAACCAAACCTTTCTTATCTATATCTGGTAAAAGTGTCATATATTCATTCTTTGCAATTCTGTGTGTAAAATCATGTGTGTCTGATTCCCTGTCATTTCAGTGAAGTGTTGATACTTCAGAAAAAAATACTACTTTCTCTTGCCAGTGAAAAAGGCTGTAAAAGGAGTTTTACAACAGCTCATACCACAACTATTACATATCTCTGTTTTCACGTGTATTTATTCCCACAGCAGTTCAGAGGAGAACTTTTTAAACTGAAAGAACTTGTGATACAGCCACTAAATGAGAAGAATCCTGGCTTAACCACACAGGTTAAGCAGCCTGGCAGGAACCACACAGATCACAAAATCTGTCATTACCATGGCCAAGTTGTGGACAAAATGTTTTGTTTCTCTGCCCCACCAGAAGAGTGCATGCATGTGAGGAACATGCTATTGAGTAGTCAGGAGGACAGCAGAAACTGCCATTTGTATTCTAGAGTATTTACCAGGAAAAAGATCCTAAGCCACAGAATTGGTGGGACAGCAGTGGTTAACGTGTTAACTATTAGACTGTTTAGGCTGACAAAGTAGCTCTGTAAAGTGTATTTTGTCACAGAAGCATCTCATGGTGCAGGTACAAAGTTTAAATGTATCGTTCTTGCAAGTATGCTTTGGGGTTTTTGTGGAGGTTGGGGAGAGGGAGCATGATTCTACTGCAGTAACACATTGAAGCAACAGTTAAAACTGGCTATTTGCTTTTATTTGTTTTGGGGATGCTTTGCCTTGTAGTTTGTTGTTTTACAGATTTAAACAAATTCTTTGGTGTTCAACTTCAGGTTGGCCTACTCAGCTGTAGTGTTAAGGAGATGCTCACAAGATTGACTAGCCCACTGGCTTGTACATTTTTACCTTCCTTTGTGGTTTTTCCAGTCTCTCATAATTTTCCAGTAGAGATGAAAGGTCATAAATTTCCCTGGAGGAGAAGATCAGTGAAACTCCAGCTGTCAGTAGGAGGCTCCTATGCCTAAGAAACCTGGGACATTCACTGTATCTATACACTGTGTTTATGTATAGGTAGCGGAAAGCCTTTGCAGTCCACATTTTGAGTACTGTCTGAAATATCCTCTCATGTTGGCAGGATCTAAAAATAAGAAGTTGGCATTTATTAAATATGGAATAGTGTCTCTTTCTGACATTTCTTCTAGAAGTAGTATCATTTAAGCGTGTGATAAGTAATATAGGTAGTTTAATCAAAACTAACTCATCTTCCCTCCCCTTTCAATAAAAAGGAAATTGGCTTTCATGCTTCTGTGGCTAGAAGAGTTCCAAATGCACATAACCTAGATCATAAAAAAGAAATCCAGCAGTAAGTATTTCTCTTTCTCTCTCACTAATGAATGTGTGTAGATCATGTCCTGTAACTCCCCCGCCCTTCCCAGTTAATTTAGCTTATCCTTGTGTAAAGCATATTTAATTTTACTATTCACTATTTGGTTCAAGTACTTTCATTGCTTTCATTAGTTTCGGTTTTTAACTGATAGAGTTCTATGCGATTAAACATAAAAGAGACACTTAACTATCCCAAAATGTTGGTTCTTTCTCATATATCCTGAAGCTGCATGTTAGTACATTACTAATACTCCCAGCC
>JAVHNF010095775.1:52199-65086 GCA_034783455.1 Micropsitta finschii | reverse complement strand
GCACAGCACCAGCTTTCTGTCCTGGGTCCTTGGATGTGGGAGCAGAGGGCAAACGTACATGCTCTAATTGCTCTGCTACTTTACGACTGAGAGCTGTGTGAAAGCAGTTCCCTTCATTTGGTGTTTCAGATGGTACAGCAAGGAGTGAGAAGAAGGTGTGCTGCTGCGCTTCAAAGCTCAATGTGTGCAGAAGAGGCACATCAGCAGCTTTCTGTTCTGGGTCCTTGGACGTGGGAGAACTTTGCAATCGTACATGCTCTACTCGCTCTGCTGCTCTACGGCTGAGAGCCGTTTAACAGAGGCTAGCTTCATATGGTGTTTTAGGTGTTACAGCAAGGAGTGACACAAAAGTCTCCTGCAGCGTTTCAAAGCTCCCTGTGTACAGAAGAGGCATAGCACCAGCTTTCTGTCCTGCGTCCTTGGATGGGGGAGCAGAGGGCAAACGTACATGCTCTACGTTGTCTGCTGCTGTACTGTTCAGAGCTGAGTGACAGAGGTTCCCTTCAATTGGTGTTTTAGGTGGTAAAACAAGGAGTGACATTGAAGTGTGTTGCTGCGTTTCAAAGTTCCCTGTGTGCAGAAGAGGCACAGCACCACCTTTCTGTCCTAGGTCCTTGGATGGGGGAGCAAAGGGCAAACGTACATGCTCTACTCGCTCTGCAGCTGTACGGCTGAGAGCCGTTTGACAGAGATTAGCTTCATATGGTGTTTTATTTGTTACAGCAAGGAGTGACAAGAAAGTCTGCTGCAGCGTTTCAAAACTCCCTGTGTACAGAAGAGGCATAGCACCATCTTTCTGTCCTGGGTCCTTGGATGTGGGAGCAGTGGGCATGAGGGACAGAAGCACTTATATGTTCAGATGCAGAGGATATGTGTTTGTGTGCAGAGTGTCAGTAGACTGACATGGTGATGCTGAGAAGGGGTCCTTGACCCCCTGCTGGAGGTGCCTGGACAACTACAAAAGCTGTTTTATGTTTTCAGACATGCATAAAGCTTTTCATATGTGTATGTGTGTGTGTATACATTTGTATAAATAGATTTGCAAGGGTTTAGTCTTAATTTCTTAAGCTTCCCTTTTTGAAGATACTAATTTAGGACTTCTGACAAAGCTAAAAGATTGTGTAACATGCGGCAAAACTTCATTACTCTCTTCCGTGACAACTGCATGAAGCAATTTGTGTTGTATACTTAGTAGTGGTGCTTAAACAGTTTCTGGGCATCAGTGAAGAGCTTGTTCTTCAAATCAGTTCTATTTTCAGGCTTTCCTCTAATACAGTAAAGCCCCAGCCTTGGTGTAGGCTCTTTTCTCTGTGTGAAGAAGTACTGGTTTTCTTTCCTTCATCAAGAATTAAAATGCTATATGCCCCAGCAGAATATCTCACCATTTTTTCATAAAAGCACTGTATTATTTGAGGTTTTTGCTTTTTATGTGAGAGATGCTGGTATTTGAAAGAAAGCATAATGTAGAGTTCCACTTCAGAGAGCTGCAGATGTTGCTTTGGAAAGGACATCTGGAGGTCATCTTAGTCCAGCCTCCCACTCCAAGTAGGACTGTTGCCAGCACTGGTTTAGCTCAGTTACAGCTTTGTGTAACTGAGCATTTAAAATCCGCAAGGATAGGCCTCACCAAGTGTTGTGGTACCCTCCTGGTGTCTGCTCAGAATGTGCGTAGACAATATATCTACTGAGAGTTTGGTTCTGTTCTCTGTGCTGCTTCAGTCATGTAGCTAGGTGTATAGATTGGATTTGCCTTTAGCCTCCTCTGTGAGGCTGAGCTAGCCTGGTGTCCTCAACATCCCTCATCACATCAGGTGCTCTAGACCCCTGACTGTCTTGGCAGCTCTTGGACTATCTCCAGCTTGGCCACATCTCTGTTGAGGCTGAAGCCTCAAAACTGTGTTCAGTTCATGATTTACAATGATAGAGCATGAATTAGATTTCTTTGTTCCTGGTTGGGTCTTTCATATACACAAGTAAAAGGTGTTTGTTTGGTTTTTTTTGCTAGAGGTCAATGTCTGCTCTACCTAGGAGCAGGCTGCTTAGTTTTAATGGTTTTCAGGTAAGGAATCTGTGATGGGGTTTTGAAGGATGATCTAAGGATCTCAACAGTTGGCAAAGCAGAAGAGAAAAGGGTGAATGTCATCTGAAAAGTGAGAGATCCTTGTCATCTTCTTATACATCTGTGTGTAGGATAAATAGTTGTCTTTGGAAACTTAAATGAACTTTGTGGTGGAAATTAGATTGATGCAGTGCCTGTTCATGGCGACCTTCGACTGATCTACCATGAGCTATAACTGGACATTTGCTAAACTGAACAAATCGGAAACTTAGCAGCGATTCATTTATCAGCTAACATTTGTAGAAGCTTATGAAGGTGTAGAGCTGTTGCTAAAGGGAGTAGATACTCTTATGTTTTCAAAGGGAAGCATGAATAAAGCAGAGCTCACAATCTCCAAACAGAATGTCAGATGTGTGATTACGCTCTTGGTTCCTGAGAACAGCCGTTTGACTCCTGTCTAATTTTAACCAAATATAGCTGTAGAATAAATGTCTCTCACATCCTGAGTCCTTTGAGTGAGAGTATGGTGCTCACCTGTTTGGGTGGCCTGCTGGTTTGTTGGCACAAGCTTTTCACCTTATCAGGGATCTGCAAGTGATATTAGATGCAAAAAATGGTGTCATTACTTTTGTTTGTAGAAAACCTTGACCTGTAGAACTGGGATGGGGTGTGGGAAAACACTTCTAATGTTAAAAACATGGAGCAGGAGTTTGTGTCTCTGGTCGCTTTGATTTCAGTGCTGAGTGGAAGCGTACCCATCCAGGAGAATGCAGCACAGGATCATTAACTCGCATCAGAACATGCCTCTAAGCTGAAAGGCCAAGTATAGTAGCTGAAAGGGTTAGCAGTACTCCAGTTGAATATCTGCTAGCTCATCAAAGGTGGCTTCTAAACTGAAGGAACGTAAAGTTAACTGGTATGGGCTTTTAAAATGGGCTGAAACTGCGGCTCATAATCACAGAGTGAATTTGTTAGGGCTTTTGGGGGTTTCTTTTTTCCGATAATACAACAGGTCTGTATTTTAGTAAGAAAGGGGATGAATGAATTTAATTATTCTTTGGATTTCTTATCTACAAGGATACAAAAGAAACTAATTCTCACTTGGGAACAGTTTGTATTGAATGAGAAGTATATTGTGCCTTAAACTGCTTGCTTCTGGAACTGTTGTATGGGAGTCGAAGCTTAAAGCAGTCTAGATAACAGTGCTGTGTTCTCTTACTTAGCAGTAACACTCAACTACGTGCATAGGTATATTGTGAAAATGTGGATAAGGAATTCTATCTATTCTATAAGGAATACTATCTTCATTTGAAACTTGAGATGGGGCTTAGTTTCAGTTTTCTATTGGGGTCAACACAGAAACCCTCTGGTGAGGGTATGCAGTAGAGGATGAACAAGAACTTGGTTTGGAAGAGGGGATCTGTGTACCCCTGTGCTGGGTCTGATGAATGAAAATCTCTCTTAAGAGCTAAACCATAGTGCTACAGTGTGATTTCCAGCAGCATTGTGATACTGGCTCAGTTAAGAAAACTCTGAATTGAAGCATCATTTATGGTCTTTCTTCTCTGACCTCAAGCATAGCTGCCTGTAGGATCTGTCCTGAGGCCAACCAGCTCTGACAGGGCACTTGGTTTATGGCTGGTGATATGTTGTGATGTTTAAACTGAAGTGCTGCTGAAGGGAAACAGTGAGATAATAAACTTATAATTAACTTTTGGTTTGTGTTTGGTTTTTTTTTTACCAGAGGTATGGAGAACTTGGTGGCTGGCTCCAACCTTCCTCCTCTCTTTACAGATGAAGATGGGTCTAAGGAAGGTAGTGAAATTACTTTAACTGGGTAAGCAACTACTTTTTAACCTTCAGCTGAGAGATCCTGTCTCCAGATTTACTAGGGAAACTGTTTCACTGGGAGGAGGGCATTCTAAGTAAGTGAAAAACCTCAACTAAACAAATAAACCCAACATAAAGAAATCCAACAACACTCCCTTGGTCTCGACAGAACATCACAGGACTTTGTTTAGGAGAAACCAGGCCTGTTCTGAGCTGATGGAAAGGAGCACAAACTTTCCTTTAACATCTTATCTTTTAAGTTTTGCTTCTCTAGAATTTCAGTCTTTAAGGCAGGTTTAGGCAGCATCATGGGGGCAGGGAGGGGAGGGTAAATCTGTTGGCTACAGTGATACCTGCCAGATAAATTATTTCTATTAAAGATACAGTATTCATCACTGATCTCGGAAAATCACTGAGGAAGTGATCTTTCATTTCTGTCAGACTGACTCTGCTTTTACAGATTGGGACAATGGCCACTTTAAAACTCACAATGACAAAAGAAGCTGTCTTTCAGGAATTCATGGGATTCTTGCTGTGTTTTGATTCTTGATGTTTCTTTTCTGTTCTGTAAAGCACCAAGCTATAGCATTCAGGCTTTGCAGGCAGGTAAAACCCTGTAAAATTAATATAGACACGTTTACTTCAAGGAGGGCTGAATTCGGATTTACATATGTGGGACTTTAGACTTGCCGGTGCCAAATGAGAGGTGCATGTTTAAATTAGGTTTGTGTTTAGGAGGTACTAAGGTGTTGAATGAGGTTTCATCAGCTTTTGCTGAAATGGCTACACAACACTGAAGTTTTTCCTCTGTGTGTAGTTTAGAAAGCTTCCCTGCTTCCCAAAATGTTCTTCAAACTGTACCAGTGATTCTGAGAGGCAGTATTGTTCCATTTTCTGTTTGCCACTACCAGATGTAGTTAACTTACAGGAGTACATACGTTTTGTTCCCTTTCTCCCTCCCTACTTATTAATAGTACGAACTCAATCTGATACCTGAAAGTCAGGCATGGCTCTCTCCGGTGCTTGTGTCTTTACTGGTAATTATGCCACAATTGCTGATTATAGTGAATAATGAAAAAATGCTGTTCTTTCTATTGAAGACAAATTTTCCTGTAGGCTTTCAACTAACAATTCTGTTACTGTATCTGTTTTCTATAGCTGTATTGTACATAACAGGAATGATTATTTTGACTATTTAAACTTTGGCATGCATGTAAGCAGCTGTAGATCTGAGTAAATGAACAGGATAGGCTAGAAGCAAATGCTTCTGTTCTAGTAATTTTCATAGATGCAACTGGGCAAAGCCAAGTAACCTTTAGCCTGGCCTAAGAAAGGATTAGGATGAGAGTCTCAAAATCTTATATGAACTTACCTACTGAATGCAATGTTGAGAATGACTTTAGGGTTGTTGCCTCAAAATATGTGCTCATCTCTGCCTACATGTGCTTATCTCATCTTCAGAACTATTCCTGCATGCTTGCCTTTGGGGTTTTTTTTTGCTTCCAGGCAACTTGCCCTTTCCTGGAGTAAGGTTGATGGATACAGCTCTTGCAGCAGAATCAAATAGTGGCCGTTCAGGAGCCTGATGGGAGCCAGTTGTGTTTGTGCTTAAATACCCACATATATCAACATGAGATTATGTTGAATGATGTTCAATCCAAAATCATACACAACCACAATCCTCTAAGCGTATTTGTGGAAAAATAGATATTAAATGCATCCAGAGAGGTGTATGTTGGTAGAAGGTGGAATCATTCATTTCAAATTCCTTATGGTATTCTTCAAGAAGCATGGATTCATGATTTCTGAAACAAAATAACACTTTAAAAATCAAACTATCCACAGTAACTATGGTTGTTGAAGCAGTTGCTTGGATGGAACAGCCAGTTCTTCCAAAATGACTCTTTCAAATAGTCTTTTTTTTTCTTGCTAGTGTAAGAACTGAATATATTTGCAGTGGTTTTTGCATGTTTTAGGTTAGGAAGGAAGTGATTTAGCAATGCGATGCTTAATTTTTGTATTTTCTTTTACTATTATGTGCTTTTCCAGACTAGCCCATTCTGAGAGTTCATTCACTGGTGGAACTTCACAGTCTGTGAATAACCCAGATTTGGTGGAGGATTTGTCACAGGTTCAGCAGCTGCAAAATGAGTCCTCTAATACTGCTGAAAACACTGAGCAGAAGCCTGAGGAGGAGGTGAGATGACATAATAGTGACTTCTCATTGAAGCAAAACCGTGGAGTTCTGTCATTGTAGTTTGTCTTATCTACTCAGATGTCTTTGGATGGGATCACGAATTGTCATCCATTTACCATTTTCATCTTGTGGTTCTCTCTAGTTTTCTCCTATGCTGCACAAGGGCACAGAGCCAGCCACACAGAAAGCTGGCAGTCAATGTACAGAGAACAGCACACATGTCTCTAGCTTAGCCATCAGCTCCACAGACTTGTGCTGCACTCAGGCTTTTTCTGAAGACTGAATAGTCAACTGTCACAGCCTACTTTATCTCATGTGAATCAGGAGTGAGACCATTGTACTCTTCTGGGAGTAAATGATGTCTTCGAAAGCATTGTGCTTACTGCTTTAGATTATACCTTGTACACAGTCCTGCACTGATTTTTGGTTTTTTTTTCTGGTGAAGATGAAGTTTGATAAGAAAGTTTGATAAGAAAGTGGGTTTGATGTTTTTTTTTAATAGATGCATTTGATATTCCTCCTTGTTGTTTGTCTTCAGCTGCAAGGTCCTTGTTTAATTAAGGAATGAGTAAAATTCCAAAAAGGAAATTAAAACTAACATGATGGCAGGAACATGTGGATCTGGGGAGCGATTAGAAGCACTAAAATGCTTGTATGTACACAGCATAAGAAAATAGCGTTGTCCAGAGATTGCTGTAGTAGCAGTATGAAGACAAGAGGATGAGTGGTAATTATGTTATTCCTGTGAGCTCACAGTATGCTACAGGCAAATTTTATGATGTTCTCTCCTTTGGAGTTTGTTGATCTCCCTATTGGAGATGATCAGTGGGAAAGAAAACATACAAACTGGGTTAGAATAGAAAAGTCTGCATACTGTGTTTTCACCCACACTTTTGGCACATAACGCACAAAGGCAAAAGTTGTGGAAGGGGCAAAATAACTAGTTAACAATTGTTAACTGATACACAGAATCTCTGCAAACACGAGAGAGGGAAATGACTTTGGGGGAGAGAATGGGAGAATAATTGCAAAAAAACTCCCAACCAAACCCCCAACCAACCGACAAACCCACTGTTTGCAGTTACATTAGCTGGGATGATAATTTCATGGGTTATTAATCCTGCTGGGTTTACAATAAGAAGTTGATGCAAATGTTGTTTTATTGTCCCTGTGGACCAGGAGATACTGCAAACAACTTAGGGCTTTTAACAATGAGACTTCTTTGGCTTTGCTTAGAGCAGCAAATTCAGACTTGCTCTAAAGGAAGATGAGAAATTTACATCCATAGAGAGGTTGTATTGCAGCAGCGTACTCCTGGTGAAAATGTTTGAGACATGAGTATTTATTCCTTTTGGAGGTTCCTTTCCTTCAAACTGATTTTTCTTCCATTTTCATTTTGCAGCAGCAAAGAACTAAGCGAGGAGGCTGGGCCAAAGGGAGAAAGAGGAAGAAACCCCTTAGGGACACCAATGCCCCCAAATCCCCCCTCACAGGGTATGTGCGGTTCATGAATGAGCGTAGGGAGCAGCTTCGAGCGAAGAGGCCTGAAGTCCCTTTCCCAGAGATCACCAGGATGCTGGGCAATGAATGGAGTAAGCTGCCTCCTGAGGAGAAACGGGTACCATTAAACTGCCTTTTCCTTCATGGATTATGATTACTGTTAAATGGAAATATGGTTGTTTAGTGAGAAAGTTAATATAGGCTTTTGATTAAAGTTGTGTTTGGGGATAAATTTCAAAATAAGGGTAATGTTTTCTCCAGAGTTCAAATAATGAACCCTGATAGGGCCATAGCACCTCATCCAGGTGTGACTTGAGGAGAGCTGTGTCCTCTAGATAGTGCCAGAATGTATTCAGAATAGGGGGATTGCTGTAGTGAGACATCTCGCAGTTTACGTGATTCATCTGGATGTAACTCTGTTGTACCTAATTGAAATACAGCTGAGACCTAGTAGTTTCCAAGGGCAAAGCCACTGGAAGGATGGAGCAGGCTTTATTCACTGTGGCTGAGGAGAACTTGGCAGGGTTTCAGAGCTGTGTGAAGGATTTCTCAGTTTTGCTTATTTTACAAACTCCTCAGTGTATACAAACATCTGGTGTCTTAGTCTGAGACAAGCAGACTTGAAAGGACAGATTACTGAGGGAGGTGGCTACCCTGAGTGAACTTCTACACAGTATTTTAAAGTAATGCTAGCCCTAGAAAGAAAGTTGGCAAGTGTATGGTGGATGGGTTAGTGAGAGTTATGTAATCTACTTTCTGCCTACTTCAGGAAAAGGTGGTTTGGCTATTTTCCCCCATCTTTCAGTCAGAATGTGATGTCCTCCAATTGGGACTGCTGTGCTGTCTGATCTGTGAATGAAGACCAAAGCAATGCTGGATCTGGCTACTCCTCCTGGAGTGGATCTTGTTATTGCTAATGGTTGACTTGCCATCCATGCCTGCCTGCCAATTAGATTGGTACAGCAAAGCAGTAGCTAAAGCACAGTCTCACATTTCTCCTGTTCCAGTCCTGGAGTCTTGCTGCTTCCCTTTGTATTTGATGAGCATAGGACAGGTCAGTTGAGCTGACTGGGCTCACCAAATAATGAGTCTCCGTTAGAAAACGTCCATTACTATAGTCATAAAGCAAAACACCCTCATAATCAGTTGTCTTATTTCCCTGTATGGGGTAAAGTCTAATGAGATGTAGAGATGTGCAGTAGAAAACCTAGGTCATCTACTGACAGGTAGTGCAGCAGAACTCATTCTTCCCTATTCAAAGCAATCCATCCAAAACACAAGTTAAGGAGGTAAAACCTTGTGCTTTTAACTCTGTTACTGTGCTCTTTCAGCAGCACATTGCTAGAGCTGGAAAAGAATTAATGTCTTATGGAAGAATACAGTATCCAAAAGCAGTGCTTCACCAAATCTGCACCCAATCCAGAACATTAACAGTGTCCTCAGCAGGGTCAATTATGTGTACTGCTAGGATGACTTAATGAAAATTAAAGGCATAGCAGGTGACTGAGGCTCACTCTGATTTAATACTTAACTGCCACTGAATTTTAAACTCATTGTGGGGAAACAAATGGGAAGGCAGCTTTTTTCTTGACAGGATCAGTGTTCTGACCACTCCTGAAATGGATTTTAGTTCTCCAGTTAAGTTTATTCTGTTATGCAGATGTGTGAAATATCTTCAGGCTAGGAAAAAAAGTAATTACTTTCAACCTAGATGCAGGTAGGCTAAATTGGTATCTTCTAGGCTCTTGCATCTTTATGCTACTCTTTTCCAATAGCCATGCTGTTTTGTTCACCTCTCAGGTGGGCAAAGTGTGTGGTTGCAGAGATGATTTTTGTCTGTGGGCACCAAAACAGTGCATTGGAACCTCACTGTTACAGATCTGAACCTTAAAGCACAACCTGTTAAGGTATTCTTGTTTGGTGGCACTTAATCCCAGCCACAGTTCTTAAGTATTTGGTCTATAATGTGTAGGTAATACTCAGTTGAATACTTTGATAGCAGGTTACTTATACCTTTAACAAAAAAAAAACAAAACAACCTTAACAGGATAGTGATTTGAATTAAATAGAGAAAACAGGACACCAGAACACAGTGGTTTTATCCAGAAATCTTATGTCTTTGCATGCTGCATACATACTTATTGTTTCTTCACTCCTTTCCTGTTTGCGTAGGTGAAATGCATCAGCGCTTCATCTGACAAGTTGTTTTAATTCCCTTCCTCCTGAAGGGGGGGAAACTCCCTGAAACTCTTGGACTTTTCTGTTTCAGCGATACCTTGATGAAGCAGATAGAGATAAGGAGCGTTACATGCGGGAGCTGGAGCAGTATCAGAAGACTGAAGCCTACAAAGTCTTCAGCAGGAAAGCGCAGGACAGACAAAAAGGCAAATCACACAGACAAGGTATTGAATGGGAGAAAAACGTGTGCCTACCTAGGGCAGCAGAAGATTCCCAGCGAGTTATTTAGCCTGGCATAGATTAAAGCCTTTGATTTAAAAGCTTGTTAAAAAGAGAATGTGTTCTTTCTATGGCATTTGCATCAGCTGTGTGTAAAGTGATTAGATTTATGTAAATCTGACTGTATTATCTAGATTGTATTGAAGGATGAGCATTAAAAGCATCAAAATGAGACACAGTTTTTATGTTATTAGGAAAGCTGCACAAGTTTCCTGTCTGTAACAGTTTTATAATTATGGTTGTGTAACTGCTTGAATTATTTGGTCCTTGTTATCTCAAATACAGTGTGTTTCTTGTTTTTAATTTTTCAGATGGAGCAAGACAGCCAGCCCATGATCATGAGGTAAACCTGCATTCTACCCTTGCACCAGTAGGTAGATTTTCAGATGACGGAAGTTTCTAGTAAAGTCAATAAAAGCCAGTTGAAAACTCTCATGAGAGGTTTAGAGTGTGAATTCTTCCTATGCAGTTTTTGATCAAAAGTTAGATACAGCTGAGTACTTTCTTGCTCACAGTAGTATGATGAAAACTACATCTAGTAAGTCCTGGGCAGGTACAAATGATAGAGTAAGTGGGAGTGTAGGGTACCCTTAAAACATAGATGTGTTTTGTAATGCTAAATAAATCAGTGGACGTTTATCACTGGGAGATTTCTGACTTGAATCTCCTCCTGCCTCCCCCTTTGCAAATGGAAATACTGGAAAAGAGTAATAATGTCTGGAGGTAAGATCCCTATGCTTTAGTTAATGAGACATATCACAGTGCATCCTAGCTGACTATGGTATCTCTCCTCCTGAAGTGAAGTTTTCTCCAGTTGTATTACTTAGGGCCACAGAACTTCATTCGTGGTTACCAATAAATTGCAAAGAAAAAGCAATGAAGAATCTTGCTTATACACAGTCTCTTCACTTGAAAGCAATAGGCCTTTCTGAAAGATGTTTTTTTTGTGAGACCTTTTGCCTCGGGAAAGTAATCAAGTTGCTTTATAATGTGTTTGTTACAATATGACAAGGCTGGGTGCTGCTGAGAGGCAACTTCTGGTCTTGTTTACTTCAAGGAAAATAAGTTTCACTTCCAGGAAGATGCTTTGGTAGCATGTTTATATGAGCTTTTTATTAACTCTTAAGGGAAGTACCAGCAGTAAGGTTAATCTTTAGAACTACATGGTCTCTCAGATTTCTGATTCTATAGTCACTAACTCAAAGTTTGCCTTTAATTATGCAAAACAAAATTACTGAAGTTGCAGGTTGACTATGATGTTTACATAACCTTTAAGTAATACAGATGGCAGACTACAAATTCGGAGCCTTAGCTCTCTTCCTGCTAACTGAAGCTACCATTGCTGAAATCTCGCATCAGAAATCCAGTTTAAAAGGTGCCCTCCATACACTGTGGGGCTTTTAAGCTTCATCAGATAGTCATTACACAGTTGAGCTAGCACCATGTTAGGCTGGCATCCTCTTATGAAAGCCTGAGTTTTTGCTTCGCAGTTTTCACCTTTATATTACAAAATTCTACATGTTTATCACCTGGTAGGCTTTCACATCTTCTCTGCAAGGGATTCAAGTGTTATAATCCTGCACTGGCAAGAAATGAGTAGAAAAGATTTAGATTGCCTTTAGAAGTATATACTCAAGTTGTTATTGGAAGCAAGACTAAAGCCTTTTGTCTTGCTGGTTTCTGTTATCCACGTTGGCTATTATAGTGCTTGTGATTAGGTAAAATCTGATTAAATTAATTCTTGAGAATAAAAGAAAATGAGGTCAAAGAAACCTTTCCTTCTCCCCTCCCTCCGTTTAGGTGTTCATGATTAGTTTCTATGTATCAGTGTAGAACTAATTTTAAATACTGTGTATAGAGATGACCTCCAAAAAGAATTGCAATGAATAATTCAAATACTGTTCATAATAAAAAAATAACAAAAGGATGAAGCTTGAGAAGGTGAGAGGAAACTTTTAATAGGCAAATATAGTTATTAAAAGCATGGAGACACTGTCTCAATGAGCTCATCTCTGGGCATGAAATCCTGATTTCATAAGCGTGACACAAAGCAATGTGCCCTTAGAACTATTGTCATCAGCAGTGCCCTAGCCATTATTAATTGTTCTCCATTGTTCTGTTATTGCTTCTTTCCTCAAGCTGTTCGATTCAGAGTAGGTCTAGCTTCATGCAGTCAGTTACACAGCATCTCACTGGCAAGATTTTAAGGGACACACACATGTGAAGGAGATGAGGCATTGCCTGGTTGTATCTGCAACCTTTGAAGACAGGAAAATGGCTGCTGTAGTATGAGAATACAAGAAGAAAACCATCTGCTCTGAGAATATATTATTTTATGAAGTAGTGTATTTATTTTATCTGTTCCTTATGTTGTCTGCATCTAACTGTACAAGGAAGGATGAACTTAAACCCCATCAAAATCTCAGCTTTCTCTCTACCACACTTCACTATAGCTCTAAGAATTTCAAGTCTGATTTGTTCTGGAACCTCTAAAGATCAACCTCAGTTTTAATAACCAGATGAGAATGCTATCATTGACACTCTGGGGGCATCCCCATCTTATTTCAGGCAAATGATAAAAACAGTAATTTTGGTTCTCTTTTGACTTGGGGGATGACAAAATGCTGTGCAACCTAAGCACCCTGGGCCTTTTCAGTAGGAGGTAATCAAAACTTTATGATTGAGTGTTTTGATTGCCTCCTATTCAAAAGGTTTTATCTCGCTTTATCTCCTGATTGTTGACATTCTTGTCTGGACTATTTCAGCATGTGTCAGTTGGTTGATGATGGAATGTTTTCCAGTGGAAAACAAAAATGAATTCAGGTAGTTTTAAACCGGAATGAT
>JAVHNF010095775.1:22168-32196 GCA_034783455.1 Micropsitta finschii | reverse complement strand
ATTTGATTAGGTGCTTGGAATAAACTGTGTAATTATGCCATAGATATTCCTGATGCGTGCCTTATTTTCATGCTGTAAGTTATCACTGCCCACTGTTTTAGTGCAATAGCACATGCTGCTCTTAGAACTGGAGCTCCATTGTGCTAGGTATTGTAAAGGCATACAGTAAGAGGCAATCTCTGTCCTGGAGAGGTTATGGCTTTACTGTTGTACAACAGCCCGTTACAGTGTCTGTATAGGCATCAGTACCCATAATAGTTTCATGGGTTCCATAGTGGAAATGGCAAAGCAGACCTTTTGCCCTGTGAAGGCAGTGGTGTTCCTGACTTCGCCTTTGTCTGTCTTTTTCCAGCATTACCAGTGCTGAAGTGGTTAGACAGAATTTTAGGACACGGTAGTTTCAAGCGTGCTTGGAACTGGGTGCTTCTGCTTGCTCAGTGAGTCCTCCTGAGGGTGGAAGCTTAGAGCCAGGCCATCCTCTCATCCCCACAGTGTGGGTTTCTGTCTTGTCAGATGCATTTTATTCCGAGCTGAATTCTTTCCCAGCTTTTGTGTGCTTCTGCAGATTCCCTTGACCTCGTGCCAGTCAGTGATGAATTGAGCAAGTCCCCATCGAAAACACTGCAGAAGCCAGAGGAATGCCAGCCTCCCTGTGTAGTGCGTGAAGTCAAAATATTTTAAGCTTAAGACTGATGGGTATGATTCTTCTATTTCAATCTGCTCCTTCAGATTAAAAAGCTGCTAAAAGCATCAGCTTGTCTTGGTGCATCTGCTGCTTCATGACCAATGAGTGGCATGTCCAGAAGTGGAGGCTGTGGGTAGGAGGATGATATTTTGTGATAAATGTATCTGGTGGTGGTTTATGTTCAGAAAGTTGTTTTTAAAAGCCTTCTGCAGCAAATGATCAATCTGTTGGAGATGGCTGAAATAGCATCCAGCACTCCTTGACTTTGAGGAACAAGGAAAGCCTAAAAGGCCCATAGACCTCTAACACATGCAGAGTCACTTTCTGGTTATGCCTCTCTCTTGCATGCCCCTCTGCTGTGCTGTTACTGTGTTAGATTGGCCATAACTGCAGAATATCATTCTGTAATATGTATCAGATCTCTTATTAATTCTGTAACACTTCTTACAGTTTTGTGGCTCTATGATTAAATCTGCAAAGCATTTATATGAAAAAGTATAAAGTAACAGATTACTGTTATTTTTCACTTGCCCTGCATTTGGTTTTCAGTGTCAGAAGTTCAACGAGCCACATTCTGTGGTGATGGGAATCAATGGTGGTAGAGCTGATTGGTTTGAATTTAATGGTATGAGACTATCAGGATTTCCTGAGTAAATTGGGAGACTGGAAACATGCTTAAAGACACAGCTGGTAGAACCAGTCTGTAAAACCTTTGAAATGGTGAAAAGGCAGAAATACCAGGCTGCTTCCTGTCAGACTCCTGTGATCTGTCACAGCACTGGCGGGAGGAGAAGGAGAGGAGCAGAGGCTACAAAAGGCAACCCATATTTCTGGAAATGGCTGGTGGGACTTGGAACTGGTTTTAGCTTGCATGAAGCTTTGGGACCGAGGCCAAGTACTATATCCGGAATTTGAGGTTGACCCACAGCTAGGATTAAGGGCTTGAATTTCATTTGGTTTAAATCTGAAGTTGAACTTAGTTGACATCTACTTAGTTGGGATTCTAGGAAATCAAAGCAAGCTTCATTGACTGACACGAAACACAGGTTTCAAATACATTTGAGCCGTATTCCAACAACAAAATGAGAGCCCAAGCTGGTGATGCTTAAGTCTGACCTCAACGCCCTCATATCTTCTGTGTTTTGGAACCTGGGGAGAGGGGGGAGGCATAGAGGAGAAAAAGATGTCTGGCAAATAGAAATTCAATTGGCTTAATGTACAGAGTATTTTGCTGCAGCCGAACTGGAGTCTCTTATTAAGAATCTGATGGCACTTCTAAACAGGGAGCGCTGTTCCCTTGGAGGGGGCAATCTCCAATCATACACCAACATTGCTTCTGACATATTTATGACTCCAATAAAATCTCCCATCTGGTATATTTTAAAATAAAATTGAAAATTTATCACTTTCCCTTAGCTGGGTTGTCGTTCTCCCCCAGAGCAGATAGCCAGGCTGAGATTGCTGCAGCGGCAACCTGTCAGCCCACGTTAGGCTGAGGTGTGAGTTAAATTTCAATACTCTCCACATTACAGCTGTCTGGGGTGAGGAAATTGCAAGGAGAAAAGCAGAGAGGCTGTTATTTTTATTCCTTAATCTTTCCTGGTTTGTTTTGGTTGTCTTTTGGTTAGCTCTGCTCACGCCACAGTGCAGCAAGGGGGGAGAAGGTACTCTCCTTTTATTTGGGTTTCTACAGCCTTTGCTTTGTCAGAGGCACTTGGGGAGAGGATGAGACAGAAACTGAGTGCTCTGTTCCTCTATGCTCTGCCATTAGGCTGGGCTGCAGGAAGAGATCCTTCTCCATATGTGTACTGGGCAAGTTTACAGCATTTATAGAGCCTGTCTTAGAGGCTGTAACTTCTGGCAGAGCAGAGCTAAAGGAGCGGTGTTGGTTCTGAATTCCTTGACCGAGGACCAAAGGAGAGATGTGCATGGCATTTTGTTGTACAGCTGTATCTAAGAAAGTCTAGATTTCATCACAGCAGGGAGAAATGGATGTTTCTGGAAGCGGGAGCATCAGTGTGGGTATGCCCGGCTATTTCTAAGCCTTTATGATGAGTTTAGGTCAAGCACTTTGAAGCAGTCTGCAATAGATGAAATGATTCTCTTGCCACAGGATTGCTTTGTGTGCTCATAGGTGCAGTGAGTCTGGAGTGGGAAGCAGTTGAAGCTGAGACTAGTGCTGTAGCTGCTGGCCAGAATGTGGTTCGCAGTGGATCACTGGGATATCACGTTTGGCCTGTAGTGGACAGAAAGTGTGGAATAGGGGTGACGTGCAGATAAGGTGCTTCCTGGCGAAACTGTGAGCAGATCTTTCTCAAGTGAAAGGCTGTCTCTGTGCCATACAGGGCCCAGGCAGGCAGCAGTGTGTTCTGCCTTATGCTTTTGATTAATGCTGGAGTCATGCCTGGCTGGCTGGCCTGGCATTGCCCACTGATGCATTTGATTAGGTGCATTTGTTTCTGTTTAGATAACCATCCGACTGTAAAATTACCAGAGGTCTTATCTGGGCAATATAGGGGAGTAAAATGCCTTTATCCTCCACCTCCTGCAATTGCTTCATTGCTCAGAGTTACTGTGGGATGTGTGACAGATGCCCCCCCCCCCGTAGCAGGTAGTAAGGTAGGAGAGCACAGTGGTGATTAAGATGCTCGTGTGAAGGTTGCAGTAGTTTACCCCCCCCATAAGCTCAAATCCTGAGTCCCTTAATCAGGGGGAAAGAGCACGAGCACTGCAAATGGATCTCTAAATGGTCTCGTGGCTGGTTCATGGCAGTCCTGACACTGCTCATACATAGTTATATGTTGGGTCTTGGGAATGCAGGTGCCAGCTCTAGGAGAAGACTGAATTGCACACATGGTTTATGAGCTATAGGTATTGAACCTACGTGAGGCCAGCTGCGACCTCAGCGCCCATGCTCCATGTGCTGGGCTCTGAGCTGCAGAGTCAAATGCAGCCCCCCAGTGTTTTAGGCTTATTAGATGCAGCCTTCACTTGAGGCTTATGAATTCTTTTCTATGGAGCACATATAAAACTTATGCATGAGCTGTGTATTGCAAAACAGTGCATTTTGTGCTCCTGTGCAATGGGCTTTTGTTCTTCTGATATGTATCTGTGCAGGTGAACATATGGTTAAGGATCTGCCTGTGTGCATTTGAGCATGACATTAGTGTATGGATAGGTCTTCTGAGAATACTGTGGTTGTTTATGGTGCTGTGCTTTCACCAGTGTACATTTTGTACACATACAGTGCATAACTGCATGTCATTGCACTCTTGATTGTTCATTCCAGAAAACAGGAAACCAGAACAATTAAGGGTGGTTTGTGAGTGCATCGGATATATCATTTCCTTTCTCAGCAACTGTACATTTGCTAATGTTGAATTTATTCTAAATGGATGTACAGGTACAATTCTTGATTTGGAAAACCTTTGTGACATAGAGTGAATGAATGTTTTCTTTGCATGCTCCCTCAGTACACAAGCTCTTGTTGGCTATAGAAACAAGAGGTGCTTTACACTGAAAATAACCTGTGTCTGCCTTACATGCTCTAAATGTGTGTTCGTGAAGGGGGGTTTATGCTGTGTGTGCCCAGTGTGCAGTTGAAGTGTGGTTGATGTCTAAGAATCAGTGTGCTCACCTTTATGTCTGTGCAGGGTAAGAACATATTTCCCTGTGTTTGCCAGCAGAGGTACAGGAGTGTTGAGTCTTCATATTGTTAAAATAACACGAGAGTTGTCCACATATTTCCTGATTCTTTAAAATGTCCTCCAGCTTCCGTGGTTTAAATTTCGAAGTGTCTGTCCAAGTGATCTATGTCAAAACATCAGGAAGGATATTTAAGCAGTTATGTCAGTGGAATGGAACAAAGTCATGAGTTAATGCTTTTCTGATGCTATATAAAAGGGAAAATGGTGAAGAAGAGCCACAAGTGAAATACAAAATGAACCAGAGCAACCAAGGTAAAGTCAGGAGGTTTATGCTTAAATTGGAGACATCTGCAGCAGAAGAATGCACATGATGAGATTTCTATTTTATGTTTTCCTATGATCAGACCATCCTGTCGCGGCTCTCAGACCCTCTTGGGTCAGTCCCCAGGAACTAGGAAGGATGATGTAGCCCTCCTAACCTTGTTGCTTCCTCTTAGCTGTCCTGTCAGGTGCTTTGAAAGTGAGTCAAGGCCTTCATTATCCCACCATTTCTTTTCAATGGCATTTAAAAAGACCTGACACAGAGTAGGAATGATTGAAGCGCCTGCTGCTTTTCTCTGTAATTATCCAGTTTCCTTGTTGGGACTGAAATTATTGCCCTGCAAGAATACAACGTCCCTATTACCACGTAAGAGGAAGCCAAACACAAACCTGCCTGGCCGCAGCTCACGCCATTGTACGTATTCACGTATTAAAATGATTTTCCTTGGCTGCTGGGCTGTACTGTGGAATACGTGACCCAGACTAGAGTGGTGGAGCTGAAGGGAAGGTGGTAAGAGGCTGGGAAAAGGAGAGGGAAGGAGCACAGGGAAAGGAGATGGACAGAGAGAGGGGATGGCAGGAGGAAAACTATGCCAAACAATAGGACGGTGTCCTGAAGACAAAGAGAGGGAAGGAGCACAGGGAAAGGAGATGGACAGAGAGAGGGGATGGCAGGAGGAAAACAATGCCAAACAATAGCACAGTGTCCTGAAGACAAAGAGAGGGGAGTCACATGGCTTTGAGAACGGGGAGCTGTGAAGACCTTGGGAGGGCCAGTGCACTCGAGGGCTCTCTTGGTATGGCTCCATCAGAACCAGGTTCAGGGATGTCTCCAACCTGCAGGGTCAGTGCACCAGTCTGAGCAACAGGGCAGATCCATGCGCTCTACCGCCATGGAAGTGGTAGCGTGCTAGTAGAGTGCTTGAAGATGCTTACAAGCTGCTTCTCTCCTTTTTCCTACATGGGCCTTTTTTAATGGTAACAGTAGTATACAATAAGGGAATATGGTCCCTGAACTGTAATTAGCCCTCAGACACCTTTTGTTACAGATTGCCCAGCTGAAGGCCTTGCCTGTAGCCTGTGGTAGGAACAGGAGGACAAAGGAACAAATATGGGAAAAAAGAAGAATGACTTGAAGTGAGAGGAATCAGTTGATGGTTGAGGCAAAGCCTCACTCAGTTATGGTGTGCCTTCTGCAGCGTTTCTTAGAAGGTGCTCAAGGAGCGTTGCAGCCATTGCCAAGGGAAACTAGATCTGGAGATAGGAGGAAACACAAAAGCTGGGAACAGTTGAAGCTTTCTCAGCTGTTTAGCAAAAGGCAGGATTGTGCCAGGGATGGTGTGAGACACCAGAGGGAGCTGACAGGGATTTCTGGAGGTAGTTTTTGGCCAGCTACTATTTTGTCTTATCCTGAAGAGTCTCCGTCTGTACCTGGACTGTAAACTCACTTCCAGATGGATGCTGGAGTGTTAGAGGATGTGCAAGGTGAGAGGAGGGAAAGAATGAGAGGATTAGGCTGAAGATCAATGTAGTAAATTACTTCCATGCTCTCAGAGAGCTTGCAAGCTCTCTGTAATAAGGAAGGAGGCAGAAGGAGATCCTGCGTGCAGTCTCTGAGGTGTGTGGGTAAATCCTGCTGCAGCCTGGGGCATTTTCATGGAGCTCAGCTGCCTGGCCCTCACTTCCCGCTTCCCTTGGCAGCCTCTCCCCTGCCTTCTCCCCCTCCAATTCCTTGTGACAGGCTTATAAATCCCGGGACCCCTGATGCTGGAATGGCATTTTGGCCTAGCTGGAATTGTTTATAAGCACAGAGCTTTGATGCTGTCTCCAAAGCCTCTGGAGAGCTGAGAAGGGCTATTTTTCATGTGATGCTTTTGGAGAATGCTATGGGAAAAGGTCAAGGGACAGAGTGGGAACGAGTAGGTCACATACTCATTGGTTTAGGGCACCACAACAACATTGGTTCTTTAAGATCTCAGAGCCTGCATTGTAAAAATAAGCACCTCTCACTGAGCTGCCTGGGAAAGAACAGGGCCATGCCTGCAAGCGGATGTGCGCCGCGTTCCTCTGGGTTTGTTCTCCTGCCTTGGCAGTCGCTGCGTCTCGGCAGCCCTGTGAACCGGACAGAGCCCTCAAACAGCGAGCAGCATCTTAAACAGCCTCTCTGCTCGCTGCTCTGACCTTCGTGATACAAGGAGAAGCTGTGTGAGAGCAGGGACTAGCCTGCTGCACCTGACACAGATGGCTGTCTTTGAATGGGGCCTGGGAGCAGCGCTGCAGGATTCCTCCATCCATCCCTGTGTCTGCATGCTGGCTCCGTAGGCAAAAGGAGCTCAGTCCTGAACAGCTCCTCAGCCTTTGGTTTTGCATGTTATCTTTGCTCATTTGAATTGGGGTGGGGGGAAGCAGTCTGACAAGGATTGTCTTGTTCTCCTTTCTTCCTCCTTGATTCACACATACTAGAGATATCAGCTGGAGTGTGGGGAGTGTGTGAAGGAACAGGAAGCAGGGGAGTGAGGTAGCAAGTCATTTACATTGGAGATATAAGCTGAATGTGCATTTCCCAACACTGCTGCCATCAATCACACAGATTTCCTGTAAGCGCCGGAATAGAGGAGTGGAGTTTGCTTGCTTCCCGCTTCCCCCGGGAATGGAAACACTCATTTGTTTCACTGCCTAGAAATGCTGATCGCTCAAAACATTGTTTCAGAGAGATGTGCAGTTCTGAGGCTGGATTTTTCAGCTTCCTCTTATCTGGTCTTCAGCAATGTCATCAGATGTCCTGCAGACCTGGAGAATTGCTCTGCTGGTGCTCTAGCTCTGTTAGGGATGTAAAGGTGCTGCTGCAATAGTACAGAATAGCCCATGGCTGGCTGAGCAGATGCTTTACTGCAGAGCCCTGGCGGATACCCTCTGTTCCCCATCAAACTGGTTGCTTTAACTTGTTTATGTGACTTGGCACCTGATCCGGTGAGGTGAGGTTTTCAGAGGCCCGTGTACTGCTGTCATTGGAAACCTTATAGGGACTTCTGTGGGGCTAGCAAATCTGCTGAGAGAAAATTACCATGGGGGGAATTACATGGAATAGCCAGATCAGTATGTGCTTGCTGTTTAGCTCTATTGGGAGGGATGGGCACAGTAGTAGACTGGGAAAGAAAAGAAAAAGAAAAACAGAGGGAAGGAGTAGAACAAATAGGAAAGTGAATGAAAAGTCTGTCTCTTTTTATAGCAAACAGCAGAAATGAATTAAGTACAGGAGAATTCAGATGGCTTCATCTGCTGAAGCGGCACAGTACAAAACGCCCAACTGTGTATTCATTCACCTTGTGATAATGCTAAGGTCTGGTGAACTTCTGTGGGTTTTAGATGGTATCTGTTCTCTGATTAAGAAACAGCTTCCTCTCATTTAGCCAATTTCTTGTCCTGCAGAGGAGGTGCTGACTTAATTCCTGCATGGGAGCACTCAGGCTATGGTCACTTTGGGACTCGTAGATGACCAAAGGCATAGGGCACTATAAAACTCTTGCATGACTTAGGCAGCCCTCGTTTGGTTCTGGCATGGTGTCTCTGAAGCTTCTATGATATGGCTGGGACTGGGATGTTGTCAGTATTCAGTGCAGCTACTATAATAAAGAGGCTGATGAGGCACCGTGTCCTTGGAAGCACAGTTGTGGCCGGGAAGCATCACTTGGCTGTGGGGGACCAGAGCTCTGTTCCCTGGGTGGGGGTGAGATCAGCAGCCTCTATGAGTTGAGTCACTGTGGTCTGGGCAGTCACTCACAGGGGAGACCTGTCGGGAAAACCTAAGGGCTGGACGGAAATGCTGCTGCTGACTCAATAGGCAGAGCTCTTCCCTCTGTTGATGTTGGAGCTGAGCCACGCAGACACATCCCTCCATAATTACCTACTAGTTACTTATAGCCCATGTTTTGTAACCGCTAGCATTCCTCTTGTCCATGCATCCAGACATGCGAGGCTAGAATCCATACCATGAAATCTGGTACCACACTGATGCTCACAGCCTCCAAGAAGCAAGGATGTGTTTGCCTCTAGAATGAGGCATGTTTGGCCCGCATGTGCACAGGTCTCAGGCATGTAGAGATGCCATGACCATACAGACAGACCATGGGCAGTGCTCACTGCCGTGGCTCCTGTGCTCTGCTGGCCCAGGAAAGGTGGTGTGCATGATGTGTCATTAACCACTCGGTTTGAGATGGCGAGAGGAGATGATGTGAGGTGGTAGTGGTCTGGTGCTCTGGGGAGCTGTGGGATGGTGTAGGTAGCATGGATGGGGGAAGGGATGAATGAGGATGACAAAACAACATGACAGAGGGAGAAAAATCTCTGCTGTGGCCCACATTAAGCAAGAGAGACCCTTAGCGGTCACCCGGAGAAAAACAGTGGTGCTGAGTTCACTGCTGTGTGCAGGATTTCTTCTCCATTTGCTCATTTCAAACATGAAGCCATCGCATGACTTTAGAAATAAAAAGTAGCTTTGTTTTCAGGTGTGTTAACTTCAGTAAAGAGTTTCACTTCTTTTTTCCCTTAGTGATCCATATTGAAATGGGAGGTGCTTTGTAAAACGGACAGATTTTCAATCCACATTGATTGCCATATGATTTTGGTGTGTTTCATTGCAATTGCTGCCTTATTCTGAGACCTTACTACTTCAAATCTTCTTGTAAATCTATTTTCCCTGCTCTTGTGCTTCCATCCAGCCATGCTGGTTCCTTCTTCTCCCTTGCAGCCCTGTGCTTTCGCCTCTGATAGCTGTTTGTGAGAACAGCCTCTCTGGAATTTGCTCAGGTATCAGCAGGAAAATCATCCCCGTTCCCATGCGCTTCATGGGGTTTGCTCACTGCCATCCCTGTGATCAGGGGCTGCTGCCTTCCAGGGCATCTGCTGTGGTAGCTTGATGAATGACAGGAAAGATGAGCTGGACATCATGAGGAGTGGCCCGTTTTCGGTAAGTCACTTTGGTTAAATCGCATGGAGATGTGCAAAACAAGGGTAATGGCCTGACTCACCTTGGCGAAGAGCTCAAAGAACTCACTTGGAAAGTGTTTTCAAAGAGTTGTCCCTGTGACACTGCCTTCTCTGCCACCTCCGACTCCAGCAAAGACAGGCTCTCAAGACCCCTCTCAGCACTCTGCCAGTAGGATTTCTACTGGTCTATAGGGAGCACAGCACTATAGTACAGGGCTCTTCCTTATTCTTCCTCTGTCTCTGCCAGGGATGTTCAGTAGCAGTACACAAGTTGCCACAAAATCATCGTTGCCATCATTAGGTTGCTGTGTGTAATTACTACTTGGTGTGCTCATGCAGTCAGCTCTTTCCTGGCTTCCACAGATCTAGAAAGCTGAGACTTCAGCCCA
>JAVHNF010095769.1:0-14931 GCA_034783455.1 Micropsitta finschii | reverse complement strand
TCTGTGCTTATATATATGAAAGAAGAGTTTGGCTTTTTGTATTCCTGTTTTTTTTCTAAGGAATACAGAGTTTGCAAGCCATTAATACAACTTAATGTTTTTTGCCAGGGTTTGCCTCTCTTTGGTGGTGTCCAAGGTGCTTTTCAGTGTGTTAAACTCTTTTCTTCCCTTTTAACAATTAGAAACTTTAGACTAATGCTGTGGCTCTGATTCCTGGAAAGAGTAGCGTGTCTGTACCGAGGGAAGAATCTGAGATGCTTTTAAATTTTAATTTAAGCCTACTGTTATAATAAGACTTTATTCCCTTGGTTGTATTTTCTGGTTTATTAGCCCATGACATCTCTAAGATCATAGTGTAAGGACCTTCTCTCTGTACCTGTATCCTGCTATTCTGTTGTGTTTTGTCTCTTAAACCTTTTCACCTGTACCTCCAAATCTTTAACCTATTTGATTAGGATTGATGTCCTCATAACAACTTAATTTTGTTGAGATCACTTTTAATAAAGAGGGCTGTTTTTTTCTCTGTCATTTTCTGCTTATTCTCATAGTTTCAAAGCCCAGCTGTTTTTCGGAGAGAGGTGAAGTTAGGAGGGATGAGTTTCTAATGAAATACTTCAGCTTTGGTTTTTTAATGGTTATGTATTTTCATGTTGTCATTTTCGTCAGTTGCCAAATAATCCTTATTCTTCCTGCACTACTGTCAGTCCAGAGGGATATGACAGCATTTAAAATCTTGCCTATTACACTCAGTGTTTTGCTTTGATGGTTAAGTTCTCAGTTGAAAACATAAATGATGAGAGAATGTCAACTTTTTTGTGTCCTTCTTGGTGTTTCTTGTGCTGCTGTGGTGCCTGTTAGCATTCTGAATGCAAGTTGCTTGCTTTACTTATAAGGGAGGAGGAAGTCTTAGCCTTGAAATGCTCCAGGGGCTGCCCAACCACTTTCTCCGAACTGAAGGTTGAGATTAGTGAAGATGTTAGCCTGGGTGCATGGTGTTGCTCATTGATGCCCCTTGTATTTGATAGAGTAATACAAGAACCATTTCTAGCATGTCCTGATTTAGATGGATGTATTTTTTGGGCATTATAGTTCTATTCTGGAGATCCACTCTCTGCACTAAAACCTTTTCAATAGCTGCCAACTGTGGTTTACAAAAGCTCTGCGCAGGTGTCTTAAACAAACGTGCAAGCAGTCACTTGCAGGTTTTGGGATATTTGGACTGTATAAATACCTGGATTATATGAGCAGATAGTTGTAATACCTTGAGCTTTTAAAGCTGATGTAAAAAGGAAACTTGCTCATGGCCATGTTACAAATTGTTCCAGTTGATGTTGACAAAGAATCTCTTTATATCCATAATTTTTATATCAGTGTTGATCTGCCTGCTTGCTTATCTCTTTAATTTTATTTGGGGTTTGTTTCTTTTTCTAATTGAAATTCCAGTTTGCAATCATGTTGTGTTGATAATGGATGGTTATTAAACTGGGATGATCCTCCACTGATATGGATTGCAATCTTAGATAGCAAATTGGCTACCGTGACACATAAATCAGTTTTTCAAGTCTCCTCTCCAGGGATGGTAATTAAACAAGTCGCTAGTGAGAGACTTTGACTGCTCGATAAGACTTGTTGGGAGTTAGGATTTGGGGTTGTAAAAAGGAGGTCTGTAAGTGGTTGTTGTTGACCAGTGTTCCCCTGCTATGGATCATGGCCTGCAGTGGACTCTTAAAGGGTCAAAGTGTTTTAAGTATAGAGTTACATACTTAAAGAAGAATATTTTATTATTAAAGATAAAAACTTACTAAATGATGGCAGCACTTCAGATTCTGTAAGGTGTGAGTTCAAGATGTGACTGCTATTACTTGTAAGCATTTACATTGTCATAGGAGCACCTAGCTATCTTTTGACAGCTAGCCACATTTGCAGACCGTTGGAGAAGCTTAATTTACAAGTGATGCCACCTCAGATACAGGAGACTCTTGACCCAAAAGGATGCTTCAGTAGTGAGGAAAGTTAGGGGAGGAAATACAGAATGGCTTTTGCTTTGGGCGGCCTAATATAAATCCAGTTGTTTTAAAAAAGCTTTCAAGAGTTCCTTGGGGTTTGTTTTTGAGTTTTCCTTGTGTCTGAAGGAATAGATGGTGAATCAGGGGTGCTAATCTGGCAAAGGGTGTATGCTGCTGTGTGTTCTTGCAATGATGGGGGCAGAGCTGATCCTGGGAATTTTGGACAAGTCTTTATGCAAGGATTTTTCTCAGTAAGAGTCCTTGAAATCTGAGGAAGCTGTTCTTATTTCAAGCAAATGTAGATTTTGGTTAAGAATCCGCAAACATCTAGGTAGGTGCTCTACATAAAGGTGGGAAAAACCTTAGCATCTTCCAGCTGTGAGTTCCTGCTGAGCCTTCACTGTTCCACTACAGGCTTGTCTAGATTATAATGTCCAGTTATACACTGTTAATTTATTTTTACCCTTATCTCTTGGGCTTTGACTTTGATATATTCTGAATATCCTCTTCTTCAAAGATGATGTGTTTTTAAGGCTACATACCAAATGTGTTTCCACTTTTTATGATATGCTTACATCAGTGGCTGAGATATTCTTCTTCTTATTATTATTATTGCTATTACTACTATTAAAAGTATTGTGAAATGTTTGGGTAAATATTTTATGGTGTCTCTTCTAAGCAGAGAGGTCAGAGCTTAATAGAGAGTAATATGGAGGCTTCAGATACTTGTTGCTGCTAGTAATAACTTCTGCTACACAAGAAGTAAGACTTTGCTAATATTGTTGCTTCTCATGAGTAATAAAAGAACTTTTCCAGTTGCCTTGCAGCATTCCTGATTATCTCTCAAACATTTTATTGTTCAAGTTCTTTAGATTCTGGTCATGCATGAGTAAATGTTTAAAAAAAAAAAAAAAAGCTAAGTTTTGATTGTGGTAAATTTGCCTTTTATACATGGAACACTAATTTTAAATACCTTATAAAAATGTGGGGTTTTTTAGCCTTTATTGACTCTTATCTAAGCTGATGTGGGGACTATCCTTTATTAAGTGTTCATGCCTTGAGATTGCATTTGCAGTGTAGAAAAGGCATCCTTTCATATTGCCATTTGAAGGGGAAAGTTTCAGAGCCTGGAGTTTAGACAGACACAAGTCAGCTTTAGTTGTGTTGCTGCTTTCCCCTTTTTGTCATGATTTTTCTATTTCAGAGCATAATACAACTCTGCTAGCTGCTGATTTTATTAACAGCTGTCAGTAGACTTGTATATGTTGTTGCAGATTTAGTGCTTCTCATTAATGGGACATCCTCACCTTTCCTTTTGTTATGTCTCAAGAAATAATTGCTGCAGTATCAGGAAAAGAAGTTACTGGATAATAGAATTAAACTGGCTTTTTTTTTTTCTTCCTTTCTTTCCTCTTGTTGTTAAGCTTTCTGGACTGTAGACAAACACAATTTTTGGGTAGAAAATTAAAGTAATTTAAAGGAACATTAAAGAATTTAGTCCCTGCATATTCTTACCTAACCTGCCTATATATATATATATATATATATACTTTTTCATGATGCTTCCAATACATTTTCACTTGTCACTGAATTGTAGCCCATCTGAGGTGTGACAAAGCAACTCGTTTAAACATCCTGGGAAATCCAGCACTTCATTTTAGGTTGAAAGTGTAAAACGAGATTGTACCCTCAGAAACAGCAAAGGGGTTTTTAATCAGTGAGAACACAGCTTTTCATCACTGGAATTCTGCCAGGACAAGAATTAACTCTTTCGCTTTTGCCAGAAGTAATGGGGGAACTTCAGCACAAAGAACTGGGACTCTCGTCTCTTAATATGGGAAATGTTATTGCCTAATGAAGGTTTAAGAGGACTTAGACCAAAGTCTAAGACCACAGAATTGCCATGGTCAGTGGCTTACATTGCATTCTTCTTTTTGAAGAAGTTATCTATCACACAGGGTTAATGTATTTGTGAGCACAGAGGATTCCTGGGCGGCTACAGCAGCAGCGTACCTTGTGCCTGTTTTGTGTACTTGGCTCACATCTGCCTGTGTCTTTCCAGTCTAGTTAAGCTCACTCATTTCTGTACAAGCCATCTGATTATCTTTTGTTTGGTTTCTTAGTCTCTCTGCTTACAGTAAACATACCTACTGTATATGTTGTGGCCTCCGAGGGCAGCAGCACTATAAAAACTTTCCCACAGCGAACTCCAAGTGGTGGTGTGACTTCAAAAAATCAACTCGACTTCCATGCTGACAAACAGTCTTCATGTGCTTTAATGTCCTTCCACCAAGACTGCAGAAGCAGCATTAAAGTGAGCTTCCCTACGAGTTGTGATGTTAGATAAGAATGTCCTTACTCAAATTTCCTGAAGCTACTCAGCAGTTATTTCTGTAGGGAACACGCTGGCTGGCCGGGTTTGTTAGATTAAAGTAAGAATTTAGGGCAAGGTTCAGTTTAGTTGTTTACCATTTCAAAATCTTAAGTGTTCTTAACTCTTTCATGTGTGTTTTTTCCATCCTTGTTTTGAAAACAATCACATTTTGTCTTTGAAGACATTTAAGGGAGAATCTGCTTACAAGCCTGATGGTCCAATTGCGTTGGGTTGGGTTTTCTTTTCCCCACTGAACCTTAACATGGCCCACTCACCTTCTGACTCTGTTATTGAGCTGTAATAAGCTACAGTCGTGCATTATTGAAGATAAATATACCTTAATAAATATCTTCCAAAGAATGAAATGTGACTTTAGAAGCATTAATGTCATCATTGTGGTATTTACTGTGTCCGAAGAGTGGAAGCTTTGGTCTAAGTTTCTAGGCTATGACAGATATGAAGCCTGTATGGTATTTCCAGCCCAAGGATGAAATGTAGTTGATGCCCTGAGGATGAGTCTTGCAGAAGTGGTTAGTGCTCAAAATCGTGCTCTTTCTGTGCTGTCATTGGTTTTGGGGGAGACCATTTCAGCTCAGTTTGCTTCTGTCAGTGCTGCACTCATTGCTTGTGTTGGTAGCTTTAAAGCATTTACTTCAAAAATGCTTAGTTTTGACTGCTTCAGGTGTTGTTACAATAAATAGAAATTGAAAATACTAAAGTTAAAGATTATGGCTAATTTCCCTCAAATTCTATTTTGGAATATGGTTTTTTTTAATGCAGATTTCTGCCATTCCTCTTTCAATTTAAGGAGAATGGGTTTATTTTCAGAAAGTAGATTATTTCTGTGCAGTAATGGGGATGTGATCATCCAAAGCCTTCCCAACTCTGGTTTATGAGGACTCAAGTACTACAAGGTGACCGTGCCAGTCCCCGCAAATTGCGACATGGTTTGTTGTCTCCTTAACTGCCTAACAGAGCAGGAGGATCCAAAAGCTGTCCTACAAAGAAACGCAAAATGCCATTTTTGTTAAGAAGTGGTATTTACAAATTAGAGTTCAGTGCTAGTTCAAATACAGATGTCTTTCATGATGACATTTATTTGGTTCATACTCTTAAAAAAGCGTGTGATTTACTGTTCTTCTCATGGCAGTCCTTCAGTTTCATACATATGTATTTTGGTTTGTCGTTGACCTTTTGGTTATTATTTTTAAATTTGCATGTTTCTCATAAATACAAGCTGCTTTTTTCTTTTTTGGGGCATTCTTTGTTGTGATACTCCCTCTTTAATGTGGTAGAATTCTGAGAACAAGAAGTTTTGCAGAAGACCAGCATGAAAAGAATGAATGTTAAGGCATTAAATGTTTACAGATCAGTTTAAGTGGATATAATCCACAACAAGTAACAAAGTGGGAACATTTAACTTCAAAGCACATATGGCTGCTGTTACCAAATCAAAAAATGCAAGACTTGGGCCATACAAAGTATTAAAGATGCATTTTCTTTCTTGTAAACAAGTAGTGTATACCTTAGCGTTTTAGATTGGTTTTGAAATGAAGACTAAATGGCTCAATTTCATGGTCAGATAAAGAATTGGAATTAGCAGTAAATATTTACAGTAATTTTCAGTTTTAAAAAAGCAGAAGTGAATGATTACATTGTTTTACATGAGAGAGGGCTTCTGGAAAACAGTTAAGCCTTTGAAATTTGGTTGGGGAAGGCTTTCAGGGGTATTGGCTGCTCAGTGTTCAGGAGGTTGGATCAGGGTTTGCCTTGAGCTTCTGGCTTCAGGCCTTTGGTTCTGGGTATCTGTACAGGTGGTGATTAGAGGTGTGGGTTGGATGGGGAAGTTGGTGAAATAAGCTGGAAGGAAGAGTATAATACTAGTAAAATGAGAGAACTTTTAGACAGAAGATACTCTTGCATTTACAAATGTGTAGAACAAAGAAACCCCTCAAATTTTTCTGGCTTAGAATTTCTGTGCTTCCTATTTCTGTCTATCTCTTTATTATTATTATTTTTTAATCACTGTTATCTGTCTGCTGTGGTTAATGCCCCGTGATGTTTTCACTCCTGTATTCCTCTCCACGCCAATCTTCTGTGTCCAAAATCATTGAGTTTGGTTTTGAAGTAGGTGCATGCAGGATTCCTTTATTGACTGCTATCTGCCCATGTGTTTTGCATGCACAAAACCCCAAAATAAAACCAACCCAGGATGCTTTATATGAAAGAAAGTTTAACCTATCAGTTTTGGTAAACTCATTGACAGTATAGAGAAATGGGGTATCTGTTAAATTATTGTTTTTCTAATACTTTAAGTTACAGCATTTAATTATTAGATAATATGAAATACAATGGTACGTTAAATGTGAATATCTACAACTACTTCTGGGGGAAATAGGATGACTCTTCAACACCATATAGAAATCCTACATAACCTTTTAGGATAGGAAATGAATAAAACTATGTCAAATTGAAATTTCAGAGGGATTAAGCCTTCCTTTTGCTGATAAGTCCAATTCAAAACTTTATTTAATAGTACTGGAGAAAGTGCAAGCATTTGATACATTTACCATGCCTCAGAGATCAATTTAATCTTAAATAAAATAAACTAAAATGCACTGAATGTAGTAAGATGTGCATTGCAATCACATTCACATTCCAGATCTCACTGCCACGTTTTACAAGATTATATCCTTGAAAGGTTTTCTTGGGTGTTATGCATTCTCTGTGATGTGATATTTGAGCCTCATTGTCGGAGTAAATTAAAAAGATAGAGCTGTCTGATAGAGGAAGTGGGTTGTGAACAATGTTTTGTATTCAGTTCTTAAAAATAGTGATTAAAAGAGCTGCTTTAATTATACAGCGGTGTTAATGAATTATTTCCTTATGTTTTGTCTCTATGGCTTACATGTGTGGGTATAGTTTCAATGCGCTCGATTGTAATTTCTTAAAACCAGTAGATGAAAATCATTGTAATCAAAAGTAAATTTATTCTAATTTTACGGATTTAAATGCAGGTTTATCCAATAAAGTTGGAATCTTTTGCATAAGCCAGGTATTCAGCTGCCAAATTCCTTAAAAACATGCATTGATGGAATTTTTACAACCACAGGGGGTTGGAGGAGAAAAATAAAGTGCAATTTTTGAACCATTTCCATTAGGAAACACTGAAACTTCAAAACTTGCTGAGTTGGTCATATCCAACAGAATGATCCCTTATGAAGCTTTCCTATTTCTGTAACTTGTAAAAGATGGACTTTTGCATCCCATGGAGTTCATTTCTTAGGGATCATTGAAGTGTTCTAAAGGAGAAAGAATTATGCCCAGGAAAACTAATTTACGTGTTACTTCTAGGTTATAGCCGTGTGTCTACAGACATGATGATTTGCAGATAAGCTGTGTTTTAATAGATAAGCAAATCTTAGTGGAAAGCAGTTCTTGAACTGATGTGTGTAATCAGAGGCACGCTTGAATTTGTTCAATTTTTGTTCTTAGAGTGATAGAGTTACTGGGTTAAGTATTCCCACCTTGGTGCAGATCGCTGGAAGTTGTCATTGCAAACTTTATTGAGTATTTGGAGATATTTCTTGCTTTATAGAAGAAACAATGAGACATTGTTGATGTGATTACTTTCTTTCTGACTTGTTTTTCAGTTAGAAAATCCAAGATACTTGCGAGAAAAACCAATGCCAGTGTCTTTGGTATGTATCTGTATTCCCACAATATTTTATAAGGGGGAACAACGTGCTTAATATTCTTCATTTCTGGTTAGGATGGGTTTTATTTGGAGTTACTGCTTTGAGTTAAGTTGTTTTGAACTCTTTCGCATTCAACAGATGACACCCAAAATGGGCCGAGGAAGAAGCAGCCCTGTATGTGATGAGCAGGTGCTGTTTCGAAGAGAGGTAAGATCCTTTTTAGTCTTTTGGGAAAAGAAAATTACACCCAAATTAGTAAATTAGGACGTTTTCTTGGGAAATTGGGTATTCCCAAAACAGTTTGTTGTGGCCGAAGATCTCGTGGAAGAGAACTTTTGCTGAAGTGCCAGGACTTTTCACTGAATATGGAATATATTTCCCAATTACTTAGAGAATAAAGAAGACTTTTGGAACATATTTAGTTTTCCTTTGAAGGAATTCTCAATGTAGAACAGTTTGAATTCTAGGAGTTTTCCAAACTACCTTCTAACAGAAGCAATGGAAGCCTTGATTTAGTGACAGATTTTGTTAACTTTCTATATATCTTTAAAAATCTACAGATCTAGGCCTTATTTCCATTAGGTTTGAGTTAGAAAAGAAGTGACATCATTTCTGAACCATTACATTATCCCTCCTCTTACATGGTATCTTATAAGGACACTTGAATTGTAACCTTCCTAAGGTTACTTTCAAGACAATTTAGAATACGTCTTTAACTGAGATGTAGGGGATGATAAATTTGGTTTGCAGATATTTCCATTGTTAATAAAGTTATAGAATCTCAGACTGGTTTGTGTTGGAAGGGTCCTTAAAGCTCATCCAGTGCCACCCCCCTGCCATAGGCAGGGACACCTTCCACCAGACCAGCTTGCTCCAAGCTGTATCCAACCTGTCTTTCGCAATGTATGTGAAAGTCAGCTTTGTGTTGCTAGCTGTTGGTCTAATTCAACACTTACCCAAGCAGCCTGCTGTGGCACTTGCATAATACATGTGCCTTTCACTTTCTCTGGTATAATGTTGGCTGTTCTTTTGTATTAACAATATTCAAACCACCATTGCCTTGGGATGAGGCAAGGTTTCATAAGATGTGAAAATAGAGCAAAAAATAAAGTAAATTGAAAGCACAATGCTGTCATATAAGTACTATTTTCAAATTAAACAAACGGGAATGCATGCCAAGCAGCTCCATAAAATACAGCAAATACTTTGCTGGTTCAGTGGAAAAATCCTCAAAACCACACAGTAAAAAATCCTGTCCTTTTTGCTGATGGCACTTGACTGTGGGCTAGTTTAAACTGGAAAGGTTATAGACAGTATTTCACAATTGCTATGTGTGTGCTGTTAAGTAGAAAACTTCAATGTGTTTTCGTCTTGTTTGGTTTGTGAAGCTCAATTAAGAATAAAGCCTTTTCACTTATAGAATGTGAATGTATTAACAGAAAAATAGCGCTGTACCAAAGGTTTGGGTAAACCTTTAACTGTTTTCAGCCTCTTTGTAGTAGAACTGGAGAACATAAAATAGGATAACTGTGGGGTTTTTTTGCTTTTAACCTTTAGACCTTTGTTCATAAACCATTCCTGCACCTGTTTTGACTCTGTAATGCTGAACACATGGCCATTTTCAATGATGGCCACATCACAGATTTATGAAAATGGGAATATCATCAGGCAGTGGGGTTTAGTCATATTTTCCCCAAATCCTTCTGACATGGATTAAACCATTTGGGAAACTTGTCGTTACTGAAAAATCATGTGCTCAAACGAGGAAGATGCAGCAAAACAGGAATATGTTGGCTTTCAGCAGTACAGCGAACCAGAACAGATGGCCTGACTGCCTTACCTAGATAAATAGGAAGAAGTGTCTCTTTGAACTTCACCTTTGGTCATCCTGAATGCCACCTGATACTGCACAGAGCAGAGGAGGAGAGAGAAAAAGTTCTTAGTTGTGACTGTTCAGAACAACAGAACATAACTGTTGCTCCAGTATGGGCTTGACTTTGTTCTGGAATTAAAGCCCGGATTTGTCTATATTAATAAAACATGATGTTTGTTTAACCTTTCTCAAGCAACTGAGGTATCCTTTAAAGGAGTTTGGGGGTTTCTGTATAAAGTTCTCTTCATTTTTCTTTTTGTCAGCCTTAATTTTTCTTTCCCTTTTTCTCCATTTCCTTCTGTCTTCTTTCTGTAAGCAAAGATATTTATCTGTGTAGACTCGGCAAAAGGAACGTGAACAAACCTGAGGCAGGAACATTGGAAATAATTTTCTCTTTTTATGCTTTAAAATTCAAGGTTGTAATTAATACCAGGAGTACATTTGTACTGAGCTGTATAGCAGCTCCTAAATCACGTTGCTTTAGACAAATGCCAAGCTTGATGCTTTGCGCAGTAACTGTATTACGAAGTTTCATCTATTAACTGAGAACATGGAGTATTTACAATGATTTTGTTGACTTTATCTCTGTTCCTGTCACTTCCCTGTTTTGCTTTTTGGAAATCCAGTGATAAAGTCTTTGGACACTGAAGCAGCGGCTGCTTTCTGTGTTCTTGTGTCCTAAAGCAGTCAGGCAGAAATGGCTGATTTCCTAATGTCAGCTGGAGAAGCAGTTACTGCAGTGCAAGTGGAGGGAGGAATAGCTCTGGGGGAGGCAATGGGTAACTTTGCAAGAAGATACGGAATACCTGCAGGATAACTTGCACTGCTTTGTCAGGTGGAGTGAGGACTGCGAAAGAGAGAACACGTGCTCAGGGAAAAGGAGAGATGAGCTGGATAGTGAATGGTAACTTAGAGTGTAGGGAATGGGAAAAAGACCTCTTATTTTTTTTTCCCCTGAAAATGCATTTTCATGGATCAAGGGCCAGAAGTAAGATGAAAAGGAAAAGGTTTTAGTTGGTTTTTATTATGTACTCAACATTTGTATCTTTAAGGTGCAGCCTTTTAAAAAAAGCTATATGGAATCTTTATCTTTGTAATCATTTATGTTTTTCTCTTTTTTTCTGGTGAATGAGCACTCCATTTATTGCATTACACAGATTTTCTTTGTGAAGACCATCAAGCCATGTATACAGTATTACTGCACCAAAAGTGTCGGGATCTAGCAATGTGTTTATGTTAAGATAAAATCAGCATGCTGCAGTGATGATGTTATGGTTAAGTCTTGGTCTGGCTCAAAGTGTTCTGAATCTAAGGTGTTGAAAGCAGCAGATTTACTGTGCGTCTTGCTTATCTGGCAAGAGATTACGACTTGAAATGGGGAGAATTGCATAGGGGCTGCAATACAGATTTTCCCCAAAAAGGGACTGTACATAGGATATAAAGGAAAGAATGCAAGGAGGAAAGGGAGTGGGAGAGAGGGTGAGTAACACTTGCAGGTGTTATCATGGGAAAGAGATGGGGGTTTTGGAGAAGGAAAAACACACTTGAAGATAAAAATGTTTCCTTGCAGTTGGAGATGGTGTGCAGCGAGCACGGTCCTTTTGGTTTTGATTTCTTCCTCTTAAGTGCTCTGTTCTGTAGCAAAGTATTTAAATACATGAATTAAACATTTACTGCAAGCCAAATTAAAAGCAATAAAAGTAGTATGGAGACAGTATCCTAAAAGAAGGATTCTTGTAATTAAACTGAGCTTTTACCAATGTAAAAATAACATTATTGTGATTGGGGCTGTGTTGTGGATTTGATGGTTTTTCCTTATTGAAAACAGATATTTGGTAACAAAATCTATCAGTCTTGTTCTCTTGTATATTATAATGAAATAAAAGTGTTTGTGTGCTTATGTATGTATGTTGTGTATCTGCTTGGCGGATGGCTACAGATAAGTATGTGTATGGAACTGTGAGAGCTGAATACAGCTAAAGGAACCTATGTAGGCATGTAATGGTTTATTCCCCTTAAACATATTCCAAGCAGTGTGTATTGTGACTTCAAATAGTCTCTGGTTCATTTGAACATTCTTTTATCCACAAACCTGATGTCTATTTTGAATGCGGTGTCTGATTTATATTGACAATTCACTTGTAAACTGATTCTCACCACCAAGTAATCACTCTGAATAGTGATGTGCTGGTTCGTGTTTAAAAACACAGCAATCCTGACTTCTGTTAACATGATTCCTGCCTGATTAATGTCCTCTTCCTAAAAACATATGCAAGTTGTCCATTGTCTTCCATGTGAGGAAATCACATCCTGCCTTGCTTTGATAACTCTAAGGAATGCAATATCATAAACCCCAAACCTTATTGTGCTGCTAGCCTGGTGTGAGACATACAGTGTGTGTCAGGATGAGACATGCTTCCATAAACTTACTTGTGATTTATAATTCCTGATGCTAATTGGTCTGGTCATGCAGCTCTATATGGACATGTACAGTTCCTTATTTTTCTTCTCAGTAGTTTGTGAACGATGTCTTTAATTATTGCACATATGTGCTGGAGACATTGAGAAAGATCAAAGAGGTAGGTTAGCAATTCAAACTAGTGTTTTAACCAGTAGAATGTCCAGATGGTTGCCAAGCAGCTGGGAATTAATCTTTTCCTGCATGATTAATCTCTACCTCAAAGTGTGTCTCTCTTAGTAAAAAATGAAGAAAGTTTGCTTATTTTTCTTTGTCACATGTATGGATTCTGGGTTTTAAGGGAGAAAAGCCATTGGCTGGTAAAAGTAGGTACTACAGCCTCTTGTTGCTGCATGTTGCACTTGTGAAATGAAAGTAGGAGCACAGTTTTAAGAACTTGTTTTAGGAGGTCCTGAAATGAGTGTAAAGAGTCCAGCAGCTGCTGAAATACAGCATATTAAAAGTGAAAAGGAGTAACACTGCGAGTAAAAAGTGTTGCTGACTCAGTGTGTAGAGCCTCACTTACTTCACTGGACTTGGTCTTGTGTAGAATTAGAGGAAGCTATCTCCTATTATACTCAGATTTTACTAACTCCCTTTGAAATGGGTGTGATTTCTGCATGTTCACAAGGTTCAGCTGGGTTCAGTTTTCAGTGCTGGCAATTGAAGATATGGTTTGTTGTGATTTTGAGCTGTCACGAAACTGCATCAAACAAGTTATTACCATGTATAAGCTTTCACAATTTCCAAACATTCTAAGCTTTTTTTGGTACTCCTGATGTCAGAGACACTACTGGTAGTGACAGGCGTACTTGTTATGTATAGAAGTGGGACACTTGCCACTCCAAATAAAGCTGTTAAGTAAGTTGACATGATGTGGTGCTAATACGCATGTTTTGTTTATTGGTTCTATAAACCATCCTTTAGAGTAAAAGTACCATTTCAAGTTATTGTAGCTGTTGGGATAAAAAGCTGTATGCTTTTCTCCCTATTCCCACCATTCCCAACTTGGAAATCTGTGGAAAAATTCATTGTTCTCTCCTTCAAGAGACTGATGACATTTACATATGAATAAGAACAATTGTCCAATTATCTTTCTGTATACAGCAAACGTGTATTAATGTTCAGTGTCATTTAAAAGCTGGTGTGCTTTGATTTAGGACAAAGCCTGTAATTCTTAGTGGCTGTAAAAATGGGGTAATGTCAGATGAATTTTTTCCTTTAGTGAATATCCAGTTTCTGTTCACAGTACTCTGTAAAACTTATTCGAACTGGAAGTAGCAGCTGTAGTGGTTTTAAAGAGCAAAGATGCAAAGAAGGTTAGAGTTGTGGAGAGAAGTATAAGTGTTTGTTAGGTCAAATAATACAGTCCAGATCATAAACATAGACTTTTGTGGAGGGGCCTTTGAATCTGGGCAAAATGCCATGTTTATAAAGGGTCTTTTTACATTCCAGTTTCTGGCTTGAAGGTTTCACTTGTTTGATGCTACAAATCTCTTTGTGCTTTTAAGACCTGTGGTTGTACTTGATACTTTGGTCATGATGTGAGCATTTCTCTTTGCTGTAGACACAGCACATTGGTGAGTCTTCTCTCCTAATGCTCTTTGCCTGTTTTAATTGCGAAGGTTTCCCAGCTCTTGGCAGTCATGAGAAGGGAATATAATCACTATGTGTATGCCATGGCCGAAAGCTGGGGTGTATTTCAATGTGCATCTTACATATTTGACCCTCTCCACTTTCTTTTCATACTATAATGCGTGTCCGTCTTCACTTAAAATCACTTCAAGAGCAGATATTGATCTGCAAAATTGCTTAAGCAAGTAGGTAGAAGCTGCTCATTAAATACAAGATGCGATATTAAGTTATTCATCATGTGACAAGCATGCTGGTTACAGACATCTGAGTGCAATAAAGTTGGAAGTGGGGAGGGTTTTTCTGCATCCTGTAAACTCAGTGCAAGCTTTTCAGCAGTTCAGTTTTGAAAGTGAAGATTAGTCCAGTATGATTTAAACTTTATATGTATTGTAGAAGTTTCTATTAAAATAAATCATTATAAAGGATGAATTTTCTTCCTTTTTTTTCCACGACAGTGATTTAGATATTTAGGTGGTTATTCTGACTCTTAACTTGCTCTAAACGTTTAAAATATTAATGCACTTCAAAGTGAATCTTAACTATTTTTGTGGATGCAATGTAAGCTATAAAAATAACACTGAGAAAATCTAGCTTGTTAATTATGATGTGAAATCCATTGTTCCAAATCGCTTTTGTCTGAAGTCAGTGTGTCTTTATGTGGAATAAATCTTGACCGCTTTGCAAGGACAGTATCTCCTGCCTCGGTCTGCCTGTATAGCTTAAACCTCTGTATAAATTATCAGTATTTATTTTTATAACCCTGGATGTGCAAATGGAGTGAACACAGCTCAGTAGAAAGTCCTGCTTGTTTGTTGGTTTTGTTGTTGCATTTGTTGGTGGTGGGTGTTTTTGGGGGGAGGCATCATTTCATAGGGCATATTTAGGTT
>JAVHNF010095740.1:0-10082 GCA_034783455.1 Micropsitta finschii | reverse complement strand
TATTATATATATATATATATAATATTCAATATAATATATTATATTTCTGTATATGTCCCATCAGTCACTTACATCCTGGCCTGGATGCATCATCTCACACATACTGGGAAAATATTTTTTGTTTATTCTCAAGAAGTACGTGACTCCCATGGATGGAAATTGTTACTAATACTTAAGTTTGAGTGACAAGTACTTAGATTATGTAATAGGAAGTAAACTGATCTGGATTTTGTTTCCAAGAGCATATGACAGGAAATACATAACAGGCCAAGGCTGGAATATAACTCCAGACTGCAAAAGCTTAGACAGGGTTCACATTTCATTTATTCCTGCCAGTTTGGAAATTGTTACTAGTTTCAGAAATACTTTTTATAGTACTAAAATGGAAAAAGTCAGGAACTTTGGATGACATAGAGACTTTAAATTTGCGAACTGGGAAATCTAACAAATTATGAATTATCTGTTAGTAAAGATACAGTTAATTATGTACAATATAGAAAATTACACAAATAAGTCAAAAAAGAAAATGGGCAGAAGCAGCAAAACTAACAATAAAGAAAATAGCTTTTGAAAGAAATTACATGGGAACCACTGTATCTTGGAAAAAGATACAGTCTAAAAAACTCCCTGTGATTTAGGTCATAAGTAAGAAGCTATTCAGTTAATGTAGGATTTAAAAGCCATGTGAAAGTAGAGAAAGTAAGCCATCTATTTGTATGAAATAAAATTAAAAACATACAGATTCAAACTGAAAAATCCAATCAATACAGCTGTGCTCATAAAGGCTTTATATGTGAGTTGTTTCTGCCAGTGAAAGCTAGAATGATTCCAAGCACAATATAATAGATAAATTAATCCAGAGGTTCTTCCAGAATTACTAAAACATACTAGGTCAGAAGAAGAAAGAAAAGGCAAGGGAGAGGAGGGGAGAGGCGGGGAGGGGAGGGGAGGGAAGGGGAGAGGAAGGGAAGAAGAAGAAAGGCAAAGGGAAGGGAAGTAGACAGCTATGTCCAGCACACTCAACTTTAAACCTTTCTTATGCTGACATTTACACTGGTAAAAGATTGTAAAAGAAGGTCTATTCTTATCTGATATCTCATAACCTTGAGCAGACAGCTAAAAAAATTGGGAGGTATATATTAACATGGGACAGCGCAGTACTACACAGATACTCATGCTGCCTCTTGATGGCTAACCATGGCTAGTAGGAGCAGAATAGCTATGTTAGCTCATTATTGACTCATTGCCATTTAAGCAACTCAGCTCTACTCAGGTATCATGGCATTGTCCTACATAAAATAAGTACATGTATGATGATTATTTGTCCAGTCTGGAACATGATGATAAAAAATTCTTTTGAAGTACGTACCAAAACTAATATAATTTAGGCAATGACAATATTTTAACATAAACAAATACAGGGAAGGAAGAAGTTATGATTGTATTTGATTTCCATGGCAAGGAAGAGGATGTTTAATTGCAAACTTACTGTGTACTTTGTCCAAGTGTTAATGAGTTGGCCTATTGATATATATACAAAACAACTTTAAAGACCAAGACGGCTTAATCAAATTCTGATGTGTGTTCCTTCACCCATTGTGAGAAATTGGACATGGGGAGATCAAAAAACCTCTCATCTATTATGGAGTACACAACACCCAAAGAGTACAACACACTGCTGTAGCTCTCAGAGAGTAGCTCTACAGTGCTGCAGCTAAAACAATCTTTTATTAATTTTCAGCAAGCTTTAATCAAGAGATTAATATACATAATGTTGTCTATACCTGCATGGCTTGCAAGCTTTTATTCTTCCATTTAGTAATTCCCCATGGAATGTCCAGAATATACACATGAAGCCTGTGGTTCTCCTCTGTCACAGTGGCACTGAAAAGTTGTTTAGTGCTTTTTGATACATTCAAAGAGATAAAGAGGTGACCCACCACTGAAGGATGCAAGAGAAATGCTACCTAATTCTGATACCCTTTCCCTCTCATGCTGACATCAGGAATTTCTGAATAATCTAGAATATTTTTTTCCCCCATATTTTTTACATTTTCCATATTTGAATTTCCAATTATAGATTTTTGCATTTAATCCCAGCATTATGCATTTATCTTATATAACATACATCTCCCCAGCTTACAGTGGGGATCATAAGCCTTCTGAAACCAGCCTTTTGACCACAATTTACCAGCTGTCTTAGCCTCTTGTAAAAGTGCTCTTTTCACACATCAAGCCAGGATAAACTCATCTTACTACAAATAGATGATACAAATAGGCCAGTGTCTGTCTAGGTTGCAGACCCAATGCCAGCAGAGTTGAAAACTGAAGTCTTGAAGTGCAACAGTCTGCTAATTATGCAATATGAACTTGCTATTGCAGTAGTTCTGGTTTAGCAGGTAAATTAATCATTCTTGACAGAGAATATGGGGTAGCATTGCTTCATTACTCAAAAGCAACCTGATGAATCCACAAGATGCACTTTTGTTGACATATACTGGACTCTGACTGTAAAACTTTTCCCACATACCAAAGTTCTGCATAGCCCTTCTTTGCCCAAACCACACCAAAGTAAACACACTCACAAGCATTAGCTTTTTCATTTCTGCATCATCGCAAGAAAAGCTTTACACTTCAGACAGTTCTACTGTGAACTGAGATAATATAACACTTGTTATTCTTGTTATTGAGAATCTAGATTAAAATAATTCAAATCCTCAAAATTTCACCAGAAAAGCTGCAATAGAAAGAGCAGTACAGTTTACATAAATATATAGCAAATGAGACAAGAAATATAAAGATCTCTGTGATATTTGCATGCTTCCAATTAGCAAAAGGGCACAGTAAAAATATTCATAGTGAGTTCGTATTTACCTGGAAGCTTAATAAATCAAAAGTAACCTATATCGACTGTAGGGCAATAAGCTCATCAATCTAAGCAATGACTGTGTTGTCCCTTCCAGGACAGACGTTTAATCAGTTCAGGGGCAAAAAAAATGAGTTGTGTTTTTTCCTCATGAAAAGCAGATAAGTACACACATTTGTTTGTTATCCTATGATTTCTGCTGAAGGCCATCTTACACATAAAACCAAGTGTTTAGCCAAACTTTCTATATATAAACATGCAGATTATATTGGTTCATGATATCTAAACACAAGTACAGCACACTCCACGTATCTATTCATTTTGTCTTGATAACAAGACAAGGAAGCAGCAGTGGCATTCTGCAAATCTCAAGTTTTTTCCTTTAGAAAGCAGTACAATGCTAGGATTCACAGCCTAAGGGCATTATAGTCCACTGAAAATTACACTTCAGTCTTCAAGACAAAAATACTTTCTTTGTGTACAAACTCCCAACTCTGGAGTTTATATGTTTTACCAAAACATTTAAAGACAACTCTTTTACTTATTTCTACTGAAGTCTTAACTATTACCCCACCTATGCATAGGTATGCATAAACTTCCTATATATAGGCTTTTATTTTCCACACAGCCCAATTGACTTCAAAGAGGGTTAGATGGATTTGAACTACAAATCTATATTTCTAATCATCATTTCACTAGATCCTTTCTCAGTCAACATCTGCAGATGAAACAACAATCACCTTGTGGGATAACTGCATTTAAGTAAGCATTTCATTTTCTTTACAGTTCCTTCTCCAAACACACTTTTCAGTGTTTCAGTTATCTCTCAAAATATTACTGGAGGTGCTGCAAGGTATTCCTGAGGGGAGGTTAATCATAGTTTAATCTGATTCAAGTACAAAATCTGTGTTCTGTTCAACCTTTTCATGATATTTTGCATTTTGCATCTTAAACACGGAATTTGGGGTTTGTACTTTTCTTTTTTTTTTTTCCCCCTGCAAGTTATGTAGCGCAAAATTAATCTTTTCAGAAAAAAAAAGGTGTTTATACTAATGGTAAAATGAACTCTACTGTAACTAACTCCAAATAAATGTTTATGGCTTTCATGTGTAGAAAGAACATGAGGTTTGTGCCTGCGCACCTCAGAAAATAAGACAATGTATATAGGTGGTAGTACCTATGAAATAAAATTTGAATGCACAAGATTTTTTATTTGCTGTTGGTGAGGAAATGTGTGATTGGCTCCTGCAGAATAAAATTGAATGTTAAAAGATGCAGCACTAATAAACCTGGAATTTTTAGGAAGTGAAAAAGGACAGTAATAGAATGTACCTGTTCAGGTTTCCTGAGCAAATATCAGAGTGCAAAAAGATGAAGCAAATAGTGCTGTTTCCATCTCCAAACTGTGAGTAAAACTATGAGTCATCTTTGTAAAATAAAATAGGATCTTGAGGAGTCTAGCTCTGGCTAGTTATGAATTTTTCAGTTATCTCTAGCTTCTGTTATGCAATAGACCTAAGCCTGCCTTGTAGGGCTAGCTGCATTCCATAAAGTCATGCATACACTTGCAGGACATATACATTACAAATTACAAATTAAAATTATTTTATTTGTCTGTTAACAGAGCAAAACACGGGTTTATTTGCTCTAACATACATACCTGTTCTGATGTGAAATAATGTAATAATACTGTACCATTTGCTTCCAACTAACTCCAAAATCATGGTGAATTGCCAATAAAGTTGGAATAAAGTGCTTATTTAAGCAAAGCAAAGATGGCTCTAGGGCATATTTGCACCATGGGACTAATATAAATTGCCTATGACAGAGTCTAAGATGGAGTCTTTATCCTTATCAGTTTCAAAGACATATTTTATCAAAAGACCACTATTCAAAATAGTATTATTATGTGCATTTCAGGATATTAAACTTCGCAGTAAAATGTAACATCAAGATAAATTCACATATAATAACTGATCACAGATTTTTGTTTCTTCTGGATAGCAATAATGAGTTACCTGACTGTGAAAAATATGCAGCTTTCTGAAACAGTTGTTTATTTTACAAATAGGTTGATGTACCTAGGACAGGGAACATGAAACTGAGAAATGTATTAAGTCTTTCAATTTAATACATCTCTCGGCTGAGAGATGTATTAAGCATACATCAGCTCTTTCATCCTGAAGCATACATCCACCCCAGTGTGAGCTGATTAGTATGTGTCAAGTTGATTGACATATATCATTTCTTCAAGTTTTGCAATTTCTTAGTTTTAGTGGATTCCACTGTATTTATTCTTTATCTGAATTATGTATTTTTTTATGATCTACATGTATCATATGAGTGTACCAATGATAAGTACGTATACACGTGACTGTTTTTAACTCCATGCCTGACATAGAAGCATAGACTTCCAGTCAAGGCAACGACTTATGTTTCAGGTGACCTAAATCTTTCTCACAGTCTGCATCAGACTTTTCTTATAATTTCAAGCAAGACTTCCATGTCTCAGTTCAACAAAGGGCTTGAGAACCCACATACACACATTTTTATTTCAAACAAAACAGGCTCAAGAGCTTTGCAAACTAGTTGATGGTTAAAGGAGCCAATATGTCTGCAGCAGAAAGAGAGTCACTTCAGGAAAACATATAGTCTGCATATCCACCTCCAAAGCAGCAGTTTCTCCTGCTCAGGCTAAATTTTGTTAGTACTTTCATTTTCACAGGCCAAGGAATATGAGATTATTGCCTCTGAAATAGAACAATTTTATCAAGATGTACTGGCAAAATCCTCCTGATTAGTCTCACAACTGAAGTACTCTACTGAAATGGAAAAGATCTTGTCTAGAATTCTCTTGGATAGAAAGTGAAGTTGAATGTTAGGTAATGTTCTTATCATTGAGCAAATGTTTTAAAAGGAAGTGCCAGTGTCACCTAACACAACAACAGTATGGCATTCTAATGACCAAGTAACCTCTGAAAATGTAGAACAATCCAGACCTATCAAATGACATTATGCTGTTTATTTAACACACCTCAATGGGACTAAGATATCCAAGCACAATCAAGACTGGAGCACTTCTGACCATACTAAGAAACAGAATGTTAGCACCCTGAATCAACTAGGACAAGAAATTTAAGGGCCTTCACTGTTATGCACCACTACGCAGCAGGTCTTTGAAGTTTTGATGACTGAAGTTTATATAGAAGCTTATAGTTATTACCATTATGTATGCAGCTTATACTCTTTTCTGTATCAAGTTTTATTGTAGTGAATTGAGGAATGATGAGAACTGGCCAAATACATGTCTCTGACTGCAAATATCAATCAAGACCATTTTCTCCAGCCATGAATATCTCTCCTCTTAAGCACCTACATATGATTAGTTTTGTTATATTTATTTTGTCCGTTAAGAGAATTCAGTGATGAGTGGGACTATTGTAGAATATACTGTCTATAGGCTGCTTCTTTCGTCTTTCAGTCTTCAGAGTGAGAGAATATACATACTTCTCAATGACAAGGTCTTTAACACTGTGTTATTTTACCCATTAAAACTGCCTTTTGTACAAGTCAAGGTCAAAACCTATTTAATCTGTCTGTATTCTTAAAGCATTTATCACTGTGGCACTGCTCCCAGAACGGTGTACCAAGATTAAAAAAAAACAACAGGCAGGCTACTTGCAGGTAGGCAGTGGAAACTATGTGTTCTGAGTGCTGTCATACTATGAAGTTTCTCTGGAACAATCAAAGGAGGCAGAAAAATATTAGGCTCTGTACAAAACTTTCCAAAATAAGAGTGGTAGTGGAGGATCCCTAATTTCAAAACAGTTTTTTAATGTGTATGTATGTATGTATGCATTTATTTATTTATTTTCACATATTCATGGAAAAGCATCAAAGGTTTATTTACACAAATAACCTAAATTCAGTGGAGAAAAGGTTATTTCAGAAATATCTTTCCTCACTGTCTTTCAAAAAGAAAAACAAAAAGCAACACAACCCCGCAGATTTTTAAATGCAACTTTCTCATTTTATCTAGCACACTCATTCAAGATTTATAGATGCATATATTTTGCAGTTGAACAATAACAAGTCTTTTTTACCTGAAAAAAAAGGGACAAAAAACCCCCCAAAATCCCAACATTAAAATCAACATTTAAAATGATGAAAATTTTTAGTGATACAAGAAACAATTAAAAACCAAAGCCAGTGTTTCAGACTTTGCAAAAATACTCCCCTTTGTCCTCAGTACAAACATGGCAATTTCAATGCCAATCACATTTTTAGTTGAGAGTGAATGAAGCCTAGTAGCAGTGAGTTTGTTGATCATATGATAGCAACAGTCTCTCTACACTTTATCCCACATTATTTCTCTCTTCTAGGCAAAGAAATATATTTTTTACATATATAATTCAGCAGATTCCATCTTCAGTGGGCCAAGTGGAAATCCAATGTGCAATTCTACTGGAAAAATATGATTTCTTGATTTTGAAAATTTTAAATCATGATGTAGCAATAACCTTTTACTTGTTGCAAATGAAAGAAGAAATCCATAAAAGATCCAGTATTCATCCCAAAATGTAAGCATTTACTGAAAAAAAAAAATTAAATCAATGCTGGCTTTAGTATTATACATTGCTTAGCTGAAATCATATATGCAAAGTCCACACATTCAGCACTAGCCAAGCTGTTGTCTGTATTTTGAAACATGAGCAAGTGCTTGTTAAAAAAGACACAAAGAGATGCGCAGATTAGCATACTTTCTGTGCCAAAGTATTATATACTCCTAAAAAAAAAATAAAAGTTGTCATAAACAAAATAGGAAAGCATTGTGGGGGATTTCTATGGCTTGCATAATATTTTTTGAAGCCTCGACTGTATTTGTCATCCATTCTGTTTTCTGTATCATCACATTTATATTATTTGAACTGTCTTGTTTCTCTAATATTTTAACATCTGTGCTCACACTCAAGGATATCACAGGAGGACTTAGCTGAGATTTCAAATGAAATATTTGGCATCACAGCAGAACAAGGTCACCTTTTAGCCTCATGACTAGAGGTTTTGATTTACTCCCACTGAACCTGCCTGTACTATATTCTAAGTTAAGTCATGCAAAGAGGTGGAAAGGATTAAGCACGAAAATGTGGGCAGACTCAGTAACATGTATAACCATATGCACCTCTTCAAAAAGCACTTGGCTCCTCTCTTTCAGTAGGGTTTGCTTCTCTCTGCAGCTTTTCAGTTGTCTCTTCCTTTCTTTTCTTTTCTAGTCAAGCTAGAGAAAATCTCCATCGTTTCACACAAATAATTAGGGTATCTTTCTTTTGTACAGTATAGCACTGCCACAGGTATTTTAAAAAACTATGTGGCTTTCTGTCACCCTGCAGGACTTTTCCCAACAATTTTTCTCACCTCAGCTGACCAGCACAGAATGCCACAGCTTTTCTGGAGAAGAACTGCCACACCAAACAGTGTTCAACTGTGAAATCATTCAATGGATTTAGGAAACAATGTAGTTCTGGGCCAAACTGCTTGGTTTTATTTGATAGAATTTACCAACACAGAATTTCACATAAATTTAACAGTTCATACTTTTTTTCTATTTTGAAAGAAAACACAGCTCCCATCATCATCTGATCCCAGACACTATAGGAGGCTTAGGCTTAAAAAAGACTTTTGATTGTTTATGGGTTGAATATCCAGATTTTACAGTAGTGCTGCCTAGGCCTGGCATATTTCTGCCTAAGATTTTCTGGGCAGAAATATGAGCAACAGTTTTATATGACAAACAAATAGTGTCAGGTACTAAGCTGCAGGAGACCACTGCACATACATAACAGATATATCCGAGATTTCTGGATAATTGTCAGAACTCTTAAAATTCTGACTTGAAAACATTCCCAGATGAGAAACAAGGATCTGCACATCAGGGTACAAATATATTCTAGAGGCAGCAAACTAAGACATAACCCAAATGAAATTAAATACATAGATTAACCCTTCCTCTGTGTATTCTAATAGTTTAGATAATATTTATAAATTTCATCACTTTGTCATATATAAAAAAATAAATAGCATTTAGAAAGGATTACTTTTTGTGCTTGTACTTGTTTAAATTTCTTGTGGCTCTTTTTATGATAAGGAAAAAGAATTTTACTTAGAAATAATCTATTAATTCATAATTCATCAGGCGGCAATGCTGTCCACTTTCCAATTTCAAAACTAAAATTTTCTTTCTAAGGAAATATGTGAAACTTCACCTTGATAATGAAAATGAAGAATTGGATCAGAGTATGTCATTTCCAAGACACTGATTTATATGTAGCAAAAATAATTTTAAGCATGTCACATATGGTATGTAGTATTTTATGAAATGTGAGTAACAAGGCAACTAAAGCACAGTGACAAGCATTGGAAGTTATGTCAAAGGAATAAAACCAAAACAGAACTAGTCTTAATTTAGTTTTATTCCACACTCCACACCTCAGAAATAAACCTACATTTTACAAAACTTGTTGCAGGACTTAAACTACAAAATCCTTTGCTACTACCTGACAGGTGCAATTAATGATCCATTAAAAATGACAAGGAAGAAAATTTTATACTAACAGAGCAACATGCTGAACCACCCTCAGCTGGCTGTATCCAGATAAATGAACCAAGTCATGCCATACAATGTCAAGGCTTAAGTACAGTTTTCCTACTTTCCTGGTATGCCTGTGACAAACACAGCCCAAGGTTTCCAACAACAGGCATGCTGTTATTAGGGCAACTGAACAGAGTAATAAAAGAAACCTTGTGAAAATCACATGTGACAAAAGTTGAAAGTAGCAGTACACAGTTGCTTCCCTGAAGCTGGGTGTACCGCTATTCTTCCAAGCATTCCCATGACTGTTATTCTGTACATTACATTAATTCTGCAATAAAATACTTTTGATGTATCATGATATGTATATACCTTTGTATGTACATGATATTAGATACTGAAATGAGAATTCTGTAAAGCAGGCTTTAAGCTAGAAGAATGTGTTGATATTTGATTAATATATCACGATAGCACCCATCCATTGATTGAAGGGAGAAGTTCATCCTCCCTTGTAGGGCATAGGAAAGAAATAAAGTGGGTTCTTTATTCATAAAAATGCTAGAATTATCAAACCTAGGAAAAAGTGGTTATGTCCTCAAGATGTCCATGAAACAAAATCAAATAGTG
>JAVHNF010095729.1:0-11141 GCA_034783455.1 Micropsitta finschii | reverse complement strand
GTCCCTGCCCATGGCAGGGGGGTTGGAACTAGATGATCTTGAGGTCCTTTCTGACCCTAGCTATTCTATGATTCTATATTTTGTGGATTGGTTTTCAAGATGTATTTTTCTTAGGACACATTGAATCCCCTTTAAATATTCAATTTTGTTTGTGTGTGTGTTTTATAGGTATTTGAAGAAAGAAGAGCCTTGCTTGGAAAATGGGTAAACTTTTCTCTTTTAATGTGATATTTAAATATATACATTAAATATTTCTCAACTGAGGAAGAGATTACTATAATGGAAATGTAAAACCTTTCTATTTTGAAAAACAGGTGAATTTCCTTATGTGAAAGTGAGCTGTAACTGCTCTACTTTTGAGGAATGTAAAGGTGTAAATTTCCTCAGTGCCCACATTCTGTAACCTCTGAACATGGGAAATCATATCCCATCTGAAATGGGATAAGAAATCCTGGAAAAAGATCTGTGAAGTCTTCAAAGAAGATACTGGATATTTAGGTATTGCCATTGCCTGCTAGCAGGTCTTTGAAACCCGTAACTAGTGACATGTTATCTACCAAATGCACACAAATGGCTCCTGATATTGGAACCACTGAGCACCTCACAATTTTTGTTGTCATTATCTTCACAGCTCCAACATAAGACAGAAAAGTGCCATCACCCTGTTTTGTAGATGAAAAAATGAGGCATAGAAAGACATGAGATGGGATTTGTCTGCCCCAAGCACACATGACTGCATGGGTTTCACTGGCTGGGTGTCTATGTCTGAAACATAATATTCAAGCCGGTCTAGTCTGGTCATCACAGGCTCCTTGTAGAGTCAGCAGAGAGAAAACAGTGCTTCCAGAAGGTAATTCGTCTCACTTACTGTAGGATGAAAGATCAGTCCTCTAGGGGCGCCTGCTTCTTCCCAGTCTATGAGGGGGGAGTCATACCGTGTAGCTTGATAGGAATACAGCTCTAACTGACCTATGCTGGAAGTCAATAGCAGAACACGCAAAGACACAAAACTTGCCTGAATCCTAATGTCACCCATTAAATATCACATCGTGCTTTTTCTTTTATATAGCAAAATCCATGTACTATCCAGCCATTATGGGAAAGCAGCTATAGCCTGCTCAGTCTCCTATGGAAAAAGGAATATAGACTCAGGGATGTTATTGCAGTAAATGATTCAGCTGAAGGTATTAATATGGCTCAGTAGTAACTGTATGGTTGGGCCCTGTGCACATCTTTGTAAACAGAACCAAAGAACAAGCTATATGGTCATATATGATACAAAAGCTAAACAGAAATATAGAAATGATGCTTGATAAAAGTATTTGCACAGTAACTTTATTTGAACTATGATGCTTAATCTTTATGCCTAATAGGTCACTTGTAGAAACTTTTTGCATGTGAACTGGTCTTTACAGACAAGTATTTTGATTTGAAGCTCATAAGCTTTATGCATCTTGATAGGAAATATGCTTCGTATCTTCTTGACATGCATGCATTTTGATAACAATGACTTTCACAGGCACCAAGAAAACAAAATGATCGAACTATTATTGTTCAAAAAACACCTTTTAGCATGACTGTCAGTAACTAACAGAGCTAAAAGCCATCTCCTGAATGCTGTTGGATATTTTAAAATGCCCATGGGATATACCAGCAAAAGGGCAAAAATGTTTTCATTAGAACCCTCACTGAAAGAACCAAAAATCTGGAAATATCTTTCTTCCAAACACACATCAGAGTGCTGAATCATCTTCTGAAAGGTTACATTTCTGACCTTTCATATGACACAAGATCAGTAGCTCTCATCACACTCATGCAGAGCTAATTCTCTTGTGCTTCTGTCATCCGTCATACTGATGCAAAGGGTGCAGAAAGCACAAAAGCTGCTCTTAACTCCCTTCAAAGCCTGTGGCATTATAGTATCTGGTATGCAAAGCCTAGAGCACTTTGAGTTTGAAAGAAACTGTGTCAAGAAATCACAGTGATCAGGGCAGGAGTTTTAACATTGATTCACATGACCTTCTCAAAGTACTCTCAGGAAATATGGACTAGATGGAACTATTGAAGGGGGGGTTTGTATAGCTGGGAACCCGCAGCCAATGTCCTTGTAAATGTTTTAGTATGAAACTGGAAGGCTGAAATCTATCCTAAAGTCCAGAATTGATAAGCTTTTTCAGTAACATCTGGATGATGGAATGGAAAGTACATACTCATCTGCAGATGATACCAGGCTTGGAGGAATTTCATGGATTTTGGACAGTAAAAATCAGAATTAAATGATCTGCAATTTGATAAGGGCAAGTGAAAAGTGCTGCATATTAAGAAAGACATTTACAAAAACTGCAGATCTGAGAAAATCCATTAAAAATTGCTGGGAACTGTGGTGGATTGCAAATTCAACATAAGCTGACAGTGTCTTAGAATTGTAATAAGAGGAAATATCCTAAAGGGTTGTCTGAAAGGCAGAGCCACGCTCCATTCTGCTCCCTGCATTTTGAGAAAGCTGAGATCCAATTGAATATGCTTTTGAGAACAAGTCAGATGTGAGAAGAGTCTCAGGTCCAGAAAAATATGAAAATAATCTCTTTACTGTAGGGAAGATAGAGGAAAGATGTAATAATATCTTTCCAATGACACACAAAGGATGTCCAAAAAGAGGAAGGGAATGATCTAATCTCAGTGTTCACATTGGGTAGGACAAGAAATCATGGACTTGCATTGCAGTGATGGAGAGGCAATTTAGACACAAGCAAAATCCAATGCTACAGATAATTCACTGCTGGAATGGTTTGCCTAGGGGTCAGGGGTGGGATCTTCATCACTGGAATCTTTTGAGAACAGGTCAGACAAACCCGTATCAGGAATGGTTTAGGTAGAGTGGATCCTGCCTTGTGGCAGGAGATGAACCAGCTCAGTGTTTCTCAACCTTTTTAAGTCAGCTTCTCAACTGAAGGACCATCCAACCTTCTGGGAAAGCAGAACAGGTTGCCTTGTGTGGCATTGCCACAGCGGTTTTCCTTGACAGCCAAAAAATGATTAAACTTTGGCTGCTCATTGCTCATTTTATTTTATCTTTGTGATTTTATTTGGGTGCATCCAGGGACTATGTATGTGCATTTTCATTTAGTTATTTTTTTCCAGTTGTGCCACAGAACATCTTTGATGTCGCCCAGGCTTGTTGTGGTCCATAAAACATGGGTTGAGAAACAATGAACAAGCTGACCTGAAGGGATGTCATTTCTCTTTTCCTGCACTACTGGGCAGTCCCAAAAGGCATGAGACTGGCTGTGTCATCACTTGCACTATCCAAGATGCTCAACGGGACCCTCTACAATTTTTTGGCTGTTTCAGATTGTGCTGAGCCTCACAAAGTGTTATTGCTGCATGAAGTGAAAGCAGTGGTGGCATGTAGTGGCTGCCTGTCTCACGTGGCTGTTCCCGTGCATGCATATTTGCAGTCTTTGATCCTACTGGAGGCATTTATACCTCCAGAAGAGAAACTGTGCTCCTGTCTTTCAGTTGAAATGCTTTTGACAGTTAAACTGTGCAAGAGTTAACATATCTCTGCTGATTTTGTTTCATTCTGGTTGCTTTTGGTCTGTATTGCACCCAGGGCAGATGCCTTGACATGCTGCCTCTCAGCCTCCTTTTCTGCTGTGTTTTGCAAGCCAAAAATTCCTCCCATTAATTTAAAAAACATAGAAGTATTTTGCTCTACCTTAATTTTCAGTGCTATCATGCTGACACCCAGGTTAATAAGTTGACAGTGAAGCTGGGGTTGAACTTGTAGATTGAGACACCTAAGCTTCACTGTCTCCAGGTGAGCTGAGCATCTCAGCCTCTGTTATAGTCAAATGAGATGTAGACAAGTCAGGGAGCACAGACAGTAATTCAGTTCACCCTGTGGGCTACATCTTCTGTTAGTAATTTATACAGCACATCCGAGTATTCCCAGGTACTAGAACTTGCTCATTTACACTATGAAATTGTTCGCACGCTCCCTGGCACGATTCTGGCCCGGCTGGTAGCACTTTTCCAGGCATTGTTCAGACACAATTTGGATATTAGCCTGGCCAGGAACCTTGCCAAATTCATAGTTTAGATTCAGCCACCTTGTTTTGAAGGGTGTGAGTACAATAGTGGGGACATATGTGTTATCTAGCTCTTGGTCTCATCTATCTCTCATATCACAGCAAATACAATGCAGGACTTGCGGGCAACTCTCATCTTTGGAATGATAGCTTTAGGCTTTGCAGGACACCCCACCACAGAGGGCAATGGTCTTTGGGCAGCTTAACCCCACCCATAGTCACTGCAGACCCTCACCAAGCCTTCCTCAACAGTCTTCCCAGGATTCTTCTCTTGCAAAATTTTAGGATTAGTTGTGTAACTACAGTGGTGAAAGCAAAACCAAACAGATCCTAGGGCTAGCTGCTAATTGCTGACATGGAGCTGCTAGGCAGCAGAGATGTTTAGGGTTTGGTTGGGTGGATTAGTATATCTTACAGATATTAGGTGCCTGCCTGCTTCATCCCTTCTCACTCAGGTCCTGGGTGGCCAACAAATCCCTTCATCAGTCTAGTAGAAGATAGGGAGGATGGGAGGGGAAAATTGCTTTTCCCTAGGTAAATCATCTCCATCTATTTGCAAGCCATTCTGCATAAAATCTTAGATGACTAGAGAATTCATTCCCACATCTGCAGAGTGCAGGGATGCCTGCATATGATTGTAACCCTGTGAACTCAGGTTGACGTGCTGGGTTGGAGATGAGGATTATGTCCCATTTCAGTGGCTAGTTCAAGTCAGTAAAACAACCTGTCTTCTACAGCAGAGAGGGGCCTCTTTAGGTTAAGCGTCGGAGCCTCTGTACTTTGGCACTGAGGTCCTGGGCTCTCCCTGTAGTGTCAGGCTGTGTTATTTGTGTGTGTGCACTCATGGATTAATTGTAAACTGATCGCAGAAGCAGGCACTGAGCACTCTGCATTGCCAGCTTAGCCTTATGTCATACAGTCCCTGGGGAGACATTGTTCGCCAGGGCTTTGGGAAAGGCACAGAAAAGGGGAAAAGTGTTCCTAGCTGTGCATAGAGAAGGTGCAGCACCTTAAAAAGAGGAATCCTGTCCAACTGGTTGGGTTGCTGTAATCACACGCAAGGGGAGGAACTGTGGAGAAAGGCAGCCAAATGTAGGATGGGGATATGCTTGTTAATACTGGAAAAGAGACAAATTATGCCTACTTAACTACTTGGCTGCTGCTGAATGCGATGGAGATAAAGCTATGTGTTCCCATGCTCCTGACTGTGCAGTGCTGCTTTAAATGGAGATGCCCTTGCAGTGTAAACACAGGCTAAGGATGCTGGAAGGAATTGCTTTGTTGCAAACCCCATGGCAGAATGGGAAGAGTTAAATATTCTGTCTCAAAAGACAAGCTAGATTTGCTTTGATTAGTTCACTTAATTTCTTGGGGTGAAAGAGAATAAGCCAGTCACCCCTTGTCTCTGGAACGTACATGGGAGAGATTTATCTTTGCAAATTGGTGATTGCAGATTGTTTTAATGAGAAGAGGATGTAGCTGTGATCATGAATGGGGAGTGTACACAGCAGCCGCTTTTCCCCTTTACCATGTGACAGACAAAGCCTTTTATGTCAATCTGAGGGTCAGAAGGGGACAGGCAGAACCTCCTGTGTCCTCCTCTGGTACACCTTTGTCTGATTTTATTCTCAGGGAACATATTTCTAAGTCCCAAATCCAAAGGTCCAGCTTCGGTTTTCTCTTAGTACTCTGCTAAATGTCATTAGAGGTGAAATTTATATGCAAAACAGGGATGGGAGGAAGAAGGTGTATTCCTTAATTTACTGTCTGTGTGTGGAAAGGCACGGACATTTGGAAGCTTTTTTCTGTTTGGCATTTCACCTCTGGGATCACTGGAATGCCAATTCCACACTGTCTTCATGCTGACTTTGTTAAAGGTCTTGCAGAGGTGTTAGTGAGAAGGAGAAGAGCTACTTACTTCTTAGACTTCATTCTCCAGTACGGGAATTAAATACATCCAGGTAGAAATAAAGAAAGAAATAAAGGGTTCTTTAATGTGATCTGGAAAGAAATTCTCAATTACTTTTCATCTGCACAGTATATTTTAAATGATATTCTACCAGTCCTGTACTTGGCCATAGATTTGAGGAAGGAGGAGAGCAGAGAGAAAGAAAAAAGCTGAATTTCTAGTCTGTTTTGTTCTGAAAGGGAAGGGCAGGGACATTCAATCATTTACCCATAATAATAGAAAGTATACATAAGAACTGCATGATTTTTCTTACTAGCTTTAAATTTTGGAGGTCACATTTAAGTAAGGATTTCAAATGCCCCTGGGGTTAAATGCAGAAATTAATGTGATGTGATTTAACCTGTGGAGAGCAAGATGCCAGCTTTCCATAGCCGGCTTCAGGAAACAGTCCCGTGAAAGCAGGGTGTGTGTTTTGGGGATGGCCAACACGTGAGAAAGAAACAAACAGGGAAAAGCAGAATTCCCCAACCAGGGGAATTCCCCAACCAGTTCAAATTTCCCTTTGAAAAGGAGGTGACTTGGGGTCGAGGCTGCTCTTGCTGGCTAGGAAGGAGGATGAAGCGGGACTTGTCTGGAATCCGTATTTCACTTCTGGAAAGCCATCTTCAACGATGTTGTGGTTCTGATGCCTGCAGTTCCCACTGGGGATTCCAGCTGATCCAGCCTGCAGCCACTGTGGTCCTCTAACAATTTCTCCCTTGCGGCACTCTGCGCTGCCCTCGCAGCCAGGACTGCTCTTGCAGGTTTTTGAGGCAGACTGCAGAGATTGTGATGATGAGGTCAGTCTTCTCCCAGGAGATTCCTGCTGACAGGGCCCTTTCCATCCTCTGCTATCAACACAAGCTAAACACCAGCTACTGCCACCATTGCTCCCACCCTGTTTACACAGCTCTGCCTGCTCTGCTCAAGGCAGCATTGTTGTTGCCATTGTAGCAAAGTGATACATGCTTGTGTGGTTATCTCAGGCTCATTTCTTCCCACAACTGTTTTAATCCTCCTTTTTAGATACCCGCCATAAGCATGAAAATGCTGTGAAGAATCTTTGTTACTACGCTGCTGGATCTATGCCTCACATTTTCCCTGAGACACAGGCAGCTGATTCTGTTTCTCTTTTCTCCGCTCCTCTGCAGAAGGAATTTCTCTCCTATGAAGTGGGATTGTGAGAATAAATACTTTAAATATTGTGAGGCACTCAAATATTGCAGTAGTGGGAGCCATAGAAGTGTCAGGATAGATGAGGAATCAGCACCGAACTCATTGCAATTTTGGACCCGATCCTGTAAATACACATCTGAGTCTCCTCCTTTCCATGACTAAAACCAAGTCTCAGAGCTGGTCCCAGGAGCAAAGAGTCTTGTGAGCATGAGTGTGTCCTGGACTAGGCCATCCTGGATCCTTTGAGGATTATAAATCATATGTTACGTGGCTTCAGAGTTTCTTTTAATGTAGCCTCTGCATTTGTTCCCAGTACCTACGTGCTTTGCTCTTGAATGAGTCACCAAGAGCTGCTGTTTATGCAGCTTCTCTTGCCTTAAATGTGTGCTTTATTTTAAGAAGCCGAATCTCTGGTTTCTCAGAACCTGAAACTGCTTTTTTCAGTTTGACAAGTGGACAGATGGTCAGAGGCGGAGGATCTTGGTGGACCTGTTGGAACGCTGCTCCCTATCACAGCAGAAATTCTGTGCCAAGCAGCTACAGAATCGAGTCCCCACTGAGGCACTAGATTTTACCACAAGGCTTCCTAGAGTCCTGTCTTTATACATCTTTTCCTTCCTGGACCCACGGAGCCTTTGTCGATGTGCACAGGTAAAAAACCCAGCACGTACCTAAGGTTCAGAAAGTCAGGCCAAGCGAGATTAAAGAAAAGAAATAGCACTAGTTGTCAGCAAAGACATACCAGTGCTGTTCATGACGCAAGAATGTCTTCTGACTTGGCAGCCTGGTGCCAAATTCTTAGTGATGCTTGTGTGAGAGACCAAATCCAGCACTTCCACAGATCCTAAATTAAGCTAGATTGGCCAAGATTTGCAGAAATGGAGAGTAATTTTAGATGCTCAGCTCTAAGGCATTTAAAGTGTGGCACTTTACAAGACTGATTCTTTCCAAAGAGGAGGCCTGGTACTTTCTGAAAATCATGTTCTTTTAAAGTACCTTGAACTGTGTGTGCAAAATCATTAATTGTTTCGAAAAATATTGGCTTTGTGCTAGTTGCAAAGAACTGCACATGATGCTTTAAGAAAACCAGATCCTTTAAAATCCTTGACGGTAAAATGTTGGATGTGGAGAAGCAGAGAAGTTACAGATGTGCTTTTGAGCACAGTGCCTAGGGATTCAGCCTTTTGTGCAAAGTGGCTAAAACTCCAAAAATATATCTGCATGAGACAAAGTGCTATGAGGTGATGCCCAAAGTAGTTCTGAATGAATAAGTTCAGATACTGGTGACACCGTTACTGCCCTAACATAGCATTCCTTACAGAACCATGAATATATCAAAATCTCAGCTTGTTTAAAGCTTGCTGAACTGTCTTTCTCCAGCATTTCACGTTTTATGTGGCTGCAAATCATGCTATTCATTCACAGGCAGGGAGATGACAGGTTAGGAAATAGCTTACTTAGAAAGAAAGGTCTTTCCATCGTTACTTGTGTCATATCATTGGGCAGCTGCTATTATAAGCACAGAAGTGCCATTAGATGACATGTCCTTAAGCTGGAACAAGCTTTATCAGTGGAAACAAAGGGTTTGTTCCATCTACTGTATTCTCATTGAATAGAAGTGCAGGAAGTTGCCCCAAACAAACTGAAATCTTTCCATCATTTCTGGACTATTCCACCCTGTGCTGGAGATCAGCTAACAGACACTGAGCATGTCATGAAGGCCTCAAATGTTTTAAAAAGTTTAATGAAAGGTTTAAATGGGACATAAACAATGCTGAAGAACTGTACTAGTTTAAGGATGTAGGAGAATTACATCCACAGCACAGAAGTCTCTAGCTGCCATTTTGGATGCTTGAGACCCCAGGGTTTCCAACTTACCAGGCATTCACAGGTGAGCTGGTACTGGAAGTACCTGTCTGAACTGGATCAGCTCTGGATGAAGAAATGCTTGCGTTTTGGCTGGTACATCAACTTCTCCCCAACCCCATTTGAGCAAGGAATCTGGAAGAAACATTACATTGAGATGGTGAAAGAGCTGCATGTCACGAGACCAAAGGTATGTACCTACCACTGCTACAGATGTTTGGGGAGAGTGAGAAATTTGGGCTGGTTGGGTTCCTTACACCTTTGCCTCTTTATCTGTCTGTAACTTCCCACTTGTAAAATAGAAGATTCGTCATTTTAAATTAGAATCTAAACTCTTGTGTTGCCATGTGCTCTGCTTTCCCATCATCCATCCCTGGTAGGTGGGGGAAGTGAAAATCACTGGTTAGGAGAAGCAGCCACCAAGGTCAACCTCCTGTGCTTTCAGGATGTTCTGGAGTAATCCTGTATATTTTATATTTTTCTCTCCAGCACTCAAGGCTATTCCCCTCTCTTTTTCCCCAGTTTATACAGCAAATGATACCTTGCCTCAACTTGATTAAGCAGAGATGGGGTACCCAGCAGCACCCCTGCTGACATTTCAGAGTCAGTTTACCTGGTGGAAAGGAAAAAAGCACCCTTTATGCCTATTGCAGCCCTTGGTGTTGTCTCTTTCTCTCCTTTTCAGAGGTGGCAGGGACATTCTGGGGAGGTGGAACATTACTCAGTAGCCATTGCTTTCTCCTGAGATTCACTGATGTCTACTTTGCAGGGCTGTGAGGGGAGATTCTTCTGCCCTGAATTCCAAACTCAGCCCACTAATTTTAGGCAAACTGCCCCACCGACTTTCTCTGTAGCCAATAGAAGCCAATGCATCTCAAAAGCAGCTCAGGTCATTTTAATACAGGTTATGGGACATGGGTGATGACATGCACGCTCAAAGTGCCTATTTCTGTCCATTGACCATAATGGAACCTGGAGAGACTAATTTTGAGTTAATACCCAATTCTCAGAAGCCTAAAATTTGGCAAATAAATCTCATTTTCTTTATAGGCTAAAATTTATTTTCTCTTCTAAACTCTCTTATTAGACCCCTTCAAAGGATGAGTTTGTAGTTACTGATGTGCAGCCAATAAGAAGCAACATCCCAGAGTCAAAACTTTTTGTGCCAGGAAAGAGGACAAAAAAAGAGAAAAAAGAGCTCCCACCATGGCGTTCATCAGACAGGCATCCTAGAGACACCATCCGATTCAACTACCACTCAGCAAGATGAAATCAGGCACACAGCACCTTTGATCCTGTCAGAGGCTTCTTTCTTTTCCTTCACCACAGAGAGCAGGGCCAGAAGAACATTTACTCACCTACAGCAGATGCAGTTCTATGCCATCATACACATTATTTGGCATCAGCACAAGCTTGGGTTTATTCCATTTGGATTTAGTGGACTGTTTTTCTTGAGCTTGCCATCTACACTTTAAACAAGCATGCTGTTCAAGGTTAACCAGTGGTCACTTCCCAAGAGGTACATCTTTGGTAGACATACTGCAGCATAGGAAATACTAATCACAGCTAGTGTTTCAGCAACAGAACTTAATTTTTAAGTGACACTATTAAAATAGCATCACACAAAACAGTAGCAACTTCTCATTTTGACAGAAGCACATGTAATTTTATTATCAAAAGTAGTCTACAGTCTGCTTAGGAGGAGAAATCTCACAGATCTTTGATCATAGCTTTTCTCAGTCTTTCTATAATTTCAGCATTATTGTAGTAAGAATAGCTGTTATTAAACTCTTTTGAGGAAAACCAGGAGATGGAGATAAAAGAAGGAGGGTGAAGGGGAAGAACAACAATTAAACTTCAAGAATGCTGTCAGTGATGAACTGGCTTCTGGCATATCCCTGACTCATGAACTGGCTTCTGGCGTATCCCTGACTCAGTATTATGTCGATCTCTGCTTCTTCTCTCTTAGGAGGACTGAATCGTATGAATGTCAACTTCAATTCAACACAGCTGTTGAGAAAAGGCAATCACCAGAGACTAAAAGTATAAAGGTCTACTTA
>JAVHNF010095676.1:0-13853 GCA_034783455.1 Micropsitta finschii | reverse complement strand
AATATTTCTGTACTAATGTTATAGCTTGTTTTGCTCCGCACTTTACTTCATAATTTAATGATTCCAAGCTAGTGGTGGCTGTAAACCAAAACATTTCCTTCTTTCAGTGTGATTTGTATGAACACAATAAATACAAGTGCAATGCCAGATCTGAATGCCAAGAGCTGCACATTAGGTATTTTAGTATATTTTGGATTTAAGTCTAGGCTTTCAGTTGTGTTTGAGAAACCTTACACATACTAATGAAACTAATGAGCCTTATTTGCCAGTAAACTCAATCCACGCACTAATTCCACTGTTGCCAAAAGACAGTATTTATTTTCTTCATGATGGGAAGAAGTGAGGCCAGGATGACACTGAACAAGCTGTCTGAAATATGAACAGAGCCATATCCCAAGTACTGAACTGCAAGAAATATGATACCTGTTCAGACACAACCGTGGTTAGAGAATTGTGTCACAATTGCCAGTACAACAGGGACAATCACATAATTCTGCATTTACTTACATATGCAAAAAATCACTAAAATGATGATAGAATTCTTTCATATCAACTTTCACACAATCACAATTCCCTATGTTTTTTGCAACTCTTATCCGATTACACACATCTTATTAAAGGGTCATCTGCTAGAAACTTCAGTATCACTTTCCTGAGCTCATCACTCACTGAAAACATAGTTTCTTCCCTAAGTAACTGCAAGTTCTCAGGAAGAAAAACAACAAACAAAAACCCAGAGCTCTGCACACATCGCTAATTAGTTAGAAATTTATTGCCCATGTAAGACAACATACACACAGAGAAGCCAAGAGGCAGAAGACGGTTTTTATCTGCAGTATGTTAGAAGGGTACATTGCTTACTCATAACAGGCAGATTAATTTCTAAGGTTTGGCAGATATCAAAATTATATGGTTGAGTGAATAGCACAAGTTATAGTAATTCATTCCAAATAGCAAATGTGGCATTTATAGGAAATACCTGCGGACTCAGAAGTAGGCAGCATATACATAGCTAAAAATGAAACCATGGAAACATGTCATTTAATTACAAATGACTTATTTACATTTGCAGTAAGACATTTAAAGAAGAAAATAACTGAAACAAAGAAGTAGTTGAGATGGGAGATTTGCAGCAAGAAAACCAGTATGGCAAGACCCAGTGCAATGTGTCACCATACAGTCACTGTAACTTTTGAAGGTGTGTTTTGAGCATGAATTCAGGAAGATTTAACTAAGTGTACCCTCACCAGTCTACTAATTCAACAGCAGGCTTTCACATACAACCCTTCTTAGCTTACCCATCTTGGTTCCTAGTGCTTTGCCAGCTCAAACGTTTTCACTCTCAGGGAAACATCGCATCAGCATGCAGAGCTGACATAGTGATGATTTCCTAAGTCATGGTTAAGTGACCACTTTAATTTGACATATGGCACATTGCTGTCAAAACCACTGGCCCCATCCACTTGCTTCTATGTCTTAACATTTATGCAGTCAATTTTTTTTGGCAAGGCTGGGTTTTAGCTGGACCAATTCCCCAAGCTAGCTCAATACACAGAGCATGAAAGCTCATGAAGCACAAAAATAGAACAACTACAAGACCACCACAGTAGCCTAGATTCATGCCAGATTTATACTAGACAAAGCAGACGAGATAACAACCTATATGAATGCTAAAATGCAATCCAGCTTGCACAGCTAAGTCAAAGAACTGAGATTTCTTCAGTTCATCTAAGTGGCTGACAAAGATTTCAAATCATTTTTCAAGTACATTCCTAGACTTTACCTCAAAATGCTCCTCAAAATTTAACCTATGTTTGAGTTCTAAGTTCTTAGAATAACTGCTATTCTTGTTATTAAGCCATATAGAACCTTGACTCTGAAAGTAGCATACAAGCATTTTCTACTGTACAGTCATGACAGATTTGTGCGGTTTTTCCTGGCTCCCTGAAGCAGCAATAGAAGCAGTATTTCTTACTTTCTGTCAGACAGAATGAGTCGTACTCTCATGATGTGGAAAGATAAACACTATTTCCTATCCCATATATTTACTAAAAGCAATACATTAGCTCGAGTGAAAAAATGAGGCAGGGCTGTCAGTGATGTGTTAGCTGAGATTCATCCCAGAATATTGCTTACAACAGGCCAAGAATTTTCAAGCAGCAATAAGGGAGTGGAATGCAGCAACCCATGACTCAACCCCCCAAAAAAAACCCTCAGAGATTGCAGCTCATTCCTACTCGCCATAGAACACGCACAAAGGGTCTGCAGTCCAGAAGTGAAGCAAATTCATTTCTGTCATTGCTGTCTTTTCAGACTATTTTTATTCAAGGCTTTAGTGTAGGACGTTAGCACTTCAGAAGAGATCATAAAGGCCACGGGAAGGAATTAAAGCATTCTGTAATTGCACATCAAATCTGTAACTTGTTAAGGCAAACAGCCACCAAGATTCGAGCTTTCAGCTGACAGGTTTTAAAAGCACAGATTAATAGGTAAAATGAGAAATCTCTTTTTATGAGTGTTAAAAAATAATGAAGCCTTTATGAATATTTCTTGAGAAGAAACTGCTGAAACCACTTTCTTTTGAGCTTTAAAGTTTTTTTGACATAAATAATAACTGTTTTTCCTCCCTAACTGTCCCCCTTCTCATATACAGCACAACAAAGCAATTCAGCCATTTTCATAATAAGCATTTAGCATCATTAGAAACCAGGCTCTTACTAAGTGTGCGCAATGTGCTTATGGCTACCTGGTATGATGTGTTATTCCAAACCGAGTAGAAGTACTGGTGGATCTATCCATTCTAAAAGACAATTTATTGCTAGAGGCGTAAATCACACCACCAGTGATATAGATGAGTTAAAACAGACTTTTTTTTCCCCAGGAAGAATTAAGTATAGGCCAGAAGTATTATTTATGTTATTAATATACTAAATAATATTAACCTGCATAACTGTAACACTCCAGCACTCCAGTGAGTCAGAGGCATAGAGGGAAGAGGTAGAAACCCCAACCAACAAGAACCAGACACTCGGTTTGGCATCCAGCCCCAAAGGGAGATCTGGGAGCAGTCTGTCACTAGATACATAATGGCTGAAGCACAGATCTGCATTCACTGGGCAGCATGGCAGTTGGTTGACAGTCAGGTCCCCATTTCCAGACCACACTGGCATAAGAATGGAACCCCATGTATCCATGCATACAAGCAAAACACAAACAATCAGAGCAAGAAGTGCCACTGAGTGGTTTCCATAAGCCCATACAGAGATAAGACATAGATACCAAAACCAAAGCACTTCGACAGGACAAGACTTATTTGCATGCTTTGATTCCCTTACAATGATGATGGAAACGGTAAGAGCTGAGAACCGGTGACAACACCTCAAGGTTTATGGAGCAGAGTACATAATCCAGAAAGCCCGTGGCAAGCCACCTCACTTAAGTAGTTTCCCCAGTGCTACAATCTATGTTTATGGATCTCTTGCTTCCCAAGTCACATAATTCAGACATTCAATGGTGCCTACAAGTTTTAAGTTCCTTAGGCCTCAGTTTAGTAACAAAAGTTAATCCATAGCTAGGTTGAAGCAAGAAAAAAGCCACTTTTTCCCTTGCAAGACTTGGATTTAAGTCCTTACAATCAATAGGCTGAATAATGCCCTTTTTATATAATGCAGCTCATTCATTGCATCTCACCCACACTCCTTAAATGCTGTTTAATATTTCTGACTGTGAATATTCCATTATTTCAGCCAAAAATAGTCTTTATTTTCAATCATTACATGCCTTGTAATGCTGCACACTGCAGTGTGCTTAAATCCTTCACGAGTTTAGTAAAATAATGCAGTAAAACTGTATGAGAGCAAGTGACTTCTATAAAACTACATGTTCTCTCTGTAAACAATGTGAAACTATTACAGACGTGAACACAGAATAACACATCCCAGTGGATTCCAATTGGCATGCAAAGAGATGAGTTCTACATGAGTTACACTGAGGTGTTGTAATACAAGTAGAACTAATTTCAGGCTCCAAAGGCTGAAAAAGTGCATCCCACGTACAGAATAGTATCATACATCAACAAACTCTTACATAAGGAATCAAACTTTCATTAGTGCCTGGATGCAACAAGAACTTTCAGTGTGACAGGAACTTTGCTTTAAAGCTGTCATGATTAATCTGCAAATAGGTCAATCATCAATTCAGTTAAAATAGGACTAAACTGTGTCTTAGGCAAATGGCCAGGGTTGGTCACAAAACACCCCAGCTAGAGTCTTGCCATAGATTGTTTCTTTTGGGAAATGAGTTTTTTCACTAGTCTGGGTAAAAACATCCCTCCAAATTGAAGGGCAACCCTACAACAACTACAGTCTACAGTTTCAGCGCAGCAGGAATCCTCTTGTGACACAGCCTGGCTGTGCTTGATGGGAAGGAAACAAGCTAAACAACCTCAACCTGTCAAATACTCTACTAGAGAAAGGAACATTAGTCTGTAGCTGCGTATCTGCTTCATATAAGCTTAAACCAGCATCACTGCTTGAAGAAACACTTCTGTTACCTGCTTTTCTCCCCAGCTGATTATTCCTGACCTCCTTTTTACTGGTGCTTGTAGCTGAGTGGGCACAGAGGGATTCAGTCAAGGACCCCCTTCTTGGCACATTACTGGTGCTTATATGCTTATGCAGTGAAAAGCCCTTGGATGGGCTGGTGAGCCGACAGTTAGTCAGGCAACTGCATGAACCACATCTCTAGGGCAGAAGCAGACTGCTTTCAACTTGGAGCAGTGTACCTGGGTTGTGGAACAGCATCATAGACATCACTGAGAAAGGCTTAGCATCTTCACAACAGAGATCAGGCAGGAAAACGCCTGGTTTGGGTTTTGTCCCCTATCCCCAGCCATCCACTACTCCTTTGTATTTTAACATCACGTACCTCTAAAGCCAATGATTGTGCTTCAAAATACTAATTGTTAAATTCGAGGAAAAGCATTACAGAGGCTGCAGAGTTACATTAGATGTGATTGGTGAGAATTTCTGCAGCTGGGAAGCCAATGGATGTATTTGTTCTGAAACTCACTGGATAAAACTCGTTAGGAACAGCTTTATGAAAGTGACTCAGAATTTGGAACAAATTGAGGATGAGTAACAAAAAAAAAAAAAGGCAAGAGAAAAAGATGTGCTCTATTACTTCAAAAATGTGCAGGGTTGACAATGTGCATTGATGCTGCTGAGGACAGAGCCCTGGGTTCTTTATTGCAGCGCCTTTGTATCTGTTTCCTTCCCTGTGCTGCCTTAAGAGTGCAACTGCAGAACTAAAGAGGGGTTTTAACATCTTCTTGGACATACTTCTGCTAAGCAACAGCTAACACTATTACTACTGAAAATAGTAATACCAGGTATTACTATAAACAGGAAGTCATAGCTAATTTCCCTGCTGCATAATGGAACCTCATTCTTATCACAGAACTTCCATATTTCCATAAACCACCTTTATTTTACAAAATACAATTTCAACTGCTTTAAGCTCTTGTAGAAAAGCCATAAAGATTGTAAACTTTTCTGTTACACTACTTCTACACTGGTATTTTCATTCATTTTTATTTGTGAGATAGAACAAAGATCGTATTTATGTCTTAAAAGTACACAACGGTTGGGGGTTTTAGTTCGGATTTTACATACATTCACAGAGACACTAACACAGTGCGTCTATGAACAAACGCAAGGGGTTTCACGAGTTCAACTGTGCTAATTAGTCATATTTTAGATTTAAATGACTCTCTGATCGAAAGAAAAAGATTAGGGCTTTGCTTCTTGCTCTATTACCCAACTGGCATTTAAGTCAATCTGCTAAAAGTGTATCTGCTTCAATGGAAGCTCAAAATAACCCATTAAAGGAATATGCAAATCTCTGAGCTCTTATTCCTTTTTTTTTCTAATACTTTAATCTAATAAGAACATACTACACTACCAAGAAATTCTGGCTAAATCTGTTACTCAGCCCCTTTTTAGTTCTTTCATAATTCCACTTGTGCTGTCATGAATAAGACAAAACTAAGCTATTTTCCTGGCAAGATGTTTAGAACAACTTCAAGTTCTTAAGCATTCAGGATGTTTAACAGGGTAAGAAAAGCCTTTCCACAGGACAAGGCACATGCTCAATTGATACTTTGATACAGATGAGAGCATGGCCAACAACAGCAAAACCACCACTGCATGGACCTGAGGTGCCCCTAAATCAGAAGGCTGCTGTAGTAAGATACTATTCCCCAAATCCTAACAGGAAAGCTGGATTGCCTTTCAGCCATACTGCTAAACACAGCTGCATCATGAAACTCATTGAGTGACGTTATTAATAGATTTGATAAATATAAAATATGTTGAAAATGAGGAATATGGAAGAATATTGATTAGACCAACAGCCTGCTGAAGGAATACACTGCCTGCCATGGTTTTGCTCCCTTTGGAAGAGATAGTGCATCACCGAACCCCATAGAGAGGCAAAACAGGAAGCTGGTATCTACTGATCAGTGACAAATAAGGTAATGTGAATTCACCAGAATGGTTGATAAAGAAAAAAATGCTTTTCATGGAAAGCGCTAGACCTACACCTTCTAAAAAACCTTCTACGTGGATCAAGATACTGGCTTTTTACATGTAACAGTATTCAGTCATTCAATGTAAATTGAAACCAAACCAAATAAACATAGACTGTTGCAAAGTAACTTTCTAACAGTCTGTGTTTTACATCAACCAGCTCATTTTATTTGGAGTAAGAGGCAACCGAAACCTGACAAACTTCCATTATACTCATGGTGTTTTGACAGCAGCTGGCACATGCTGCTCTGATTTACAGGGATGCACGTTCTAGCTTTTGTACAACAGAAATGGCTCTGCCATGCTTTATGTTGGCCTCTCCATTTCAAGATGTTACAGGTGAGGCTTTGTTAAATGGGTTTAAAAATGGCCTATGGTAAAAGAAGAAAGAAATGAAACCCCATGTCTATTTTAATGTGGAAAATTATTCCTACTTCAGGGCAGCTATTTGATTTCATGCAAGAATTACTGAAACCTCGGGATACTTAAAAGGCTTTCAGCATTCTCAGTGAATGACTCTCCTTTCAGGCATACTTCGTCAGTTTAAATTCTACTTCCAGTAATGCTCTACACATTTATCATTCTGTTAGAGAGGAATTTACACTGAAGTTTATTTTGCCTTAAGAGGAAAACACATATATGTACATGTGACGGCTTCTTGCGCCTACTGCTTACATTCATGTTAATATATTCACGTTAATGCCCCCCTTGGCTTCCTCCAATCCCGGAGTCAGCAGAGCTCTCCTACCTGTTAAGCTAATGGCCACTGCTGTTAAAACAGAAATCCAGGTCTTCACTTTTGTTGAGTGACACTTGACTTGGTTTCTCTCGTTTCTTTGTCAATAAAACTATTATCCCTCTTCCTGACTGAAGCAGGATGATTCATCAAGTTACAGTAGGAGTGGGGTTGTGTTGGGTTTCCTGATGATTACAGATTTATAAATGAACACCAGTGGGATTTATCTCATCCACATGTTTAGACATTTACAGTGATCAGATCTGTTTGAGATCACTGCTTTATAATCAATCTAAGGAAGCAGGCATTTCTTTCTCTTAAAAGAAGTGCGTTATCACACCCTGATGTAAATTGCCTGCATCATGTGGAAAGGTCCCCTATTAGAAAAAATGGATACCACTCTTAAAAAATGGTCTAGGATAAGATTAATCACATCTGAGGAGAGCCCATTTCTCTCCATAGGCTATGAAGGGATTCAAGACAACGTGTTTAAAATTTACATTGGCATTTAAATGTGAATGGATTAAACTCATCCTATATGTTGGCTAAAGCAAAATAAGGTTTAAATTAATAGGATAATCTGTGAGTGCACTGTGCTTAGAGCCAACTCCTGTAGAAGCTGATGCATCTGCCTCATTTCTCCAAGCACACTGCCTCAAATAATGAGAATACCCTGTGCTAGTGGGACCAACAGAGAACTAATGCACTGCCTCGTGCTTTCTGGTTTCCATTAGTAGGACACTTACTGAAGATTTCTTTCCTGGGGATTTCAGGTTAAAAACTGTTCTATCTTCATTCTGGTGTCTAAGTGCTACCCTCCTTCTACCTAGTGAGTGCTTAGGCATTTGATCATGTCAACTTTTCTATCTCATTCCATATACAGAAAGTGCAGCAGAAAGCTCATTTAGGCCCAAGCAGCATGGGCATAAGGACAGTCAAACCAGCCCCCTATAAATAGAGTACATTGACTTTCATCATTTTCAGTTTATTCCTTCCCTTTTTGGACCAATTTCTGGACATATTATGCAAGCTGGAAGAATAGATGCTAATTCCCTGGTGGCTATTAGTGTGTCTAGACTTATTCATTGACCTGGATGATGTCTTAATTGCATCTTTTCTATCTGATGGGGAAAATATACTCTAACTTTTCCAGACTGCAACCTTTGTCATTAAGTTTTCTAACTGAAGTCACCAAATTTAATGAAAAGCAGTTATACTCCATGTTCTCTGAAACTGAGTTATGTGGAACACTTAACATGATTCACAGGAAACCTCTGTCCATTTAAATGTCTGTTTTCAGGGCTTCAGATTTTTTGGCTCTTGGCTAGCAGACAAGGCACTGGTGCTGCCCCTGAATCTTGCCACCTTTTAGAACATAATAGGTTAGACTGACTAAGACAAAAAGCTGAACTGACATGTATGCTTTTATCAGCACATTTTCATGTTATGGAAAGAAACCATTTTCAGATGTGTTCCACTGTGCAAACTGCTCATAAATTTACAGGTTTACAAACCAGGCTGTACCCTCAACACCACACTCAGCATAGCAATGAAAAGATGAGAACATAATAAAGCTAGAGGCTGTGGTGTCACTTCTGCTATCATTTTTCAAGTGGAGAATTAACATACCTTCTCTTTGCACAGCTCACCAGATGCCCAAGTGCAGCCACTACACAGATCACCAATGCCATTTTTAGGTTAACTGGTAAATAATTGGAATCTCTAGGTGCAAATCCATGTGCGTGTAACAGGTCTTTGTTTGCAGCAAGGAACCTGTCCCTCAAATGAAGCCACGCACTGGGCAGATGCACTATTTCATGATTTTAAGATTAGAAGAGCCTAAGAAGCTTTTGGACTGGATGCTGCATCCAATTGACTCTGCTGCGTCAGTAAGCACTAAAAGCCAAAAAGTATTAGTAGATTTAGCAGACTTAAGCGAGGATGCATTTCACTGATTACTTCCTGCTAATGAAATTTTAATCATTTAAACTATTAAGGTATCATTTGTATCAAGAATGTAATGAAGAGCTATAGTGTGCACTGTGTATCAGGTGCTGCTTACAGGATATTTTCACCTCTATGGAATTGCCAGTTTGAACAATAGGTTTTTGTACAAAAGCAATCAGTTTCTGATGTTAACTTCTTTTATCCCAATCGTTTCTCTGTGTAATACCCAACAGGAACAGTAATTGGAAACTGCTTTTAAATAGTCTCCCAGGTTTCCAAACGCACATAAAAGCACAAGGACTTCACCATCGTAAAGTCTGGGCAACAACGGGAAGATGTACCCTGTGTCATCCAGGATGGACAGACAGCTCACCTTAATTTAAGGCATAGGAATCCACAGGGATAAGTTCTCTCCCTCTGTGCTTCCTTTGTGGGAGTAGAAAGCCTTCACTGCCAAAACATTCTTTAGACCTTTCATCTAGCGATGGCATTTTAGGACTTTATGGGCCCATTCTACCATACACACACACACAGAAGATGCAATAGAACATCCCAAAGCTCTATTACAATAAAAACTTGAAATAAGCCTGCTTTGTAAAATGATTTTTTTCTTCCTTTACTTAATCCATTAATACTCTTTTCCATTCTTTCAACACCTACTTTTATTCTGCTCAAAACATAACTGTCTTCAGGGACAACATGCTCATTGAAAGTATGAATGTTTCATTCATGGCCTCTGACAGCCTCAAAAAAGAATTTTATTGCAGAATATATAATTGTGTGTTTTCCTCCACCCGAGTCCCATCATGAATAACACTCTTTCACACTGGTTTAAGTGATTTCCTGGAAAAATATGATGACTGCAATCCTTTGGCTCTTCATGTTCGTGTTTTTTCCCTTACCATGTGCTCAAAAATTGTATTCGATGCTAAGGCAGCAAATCCTTTCTTGCTGTGGCTGATCACACACTCCTTTCATATCAGTGTGTCCAAAGGGATTATACCAGAGCAGGTTCTATATCTAAGATTAGTTCTATATTGTTCAGGTAATTTGCTTATCTGCTGAACAGTAGCCAGCTCCCTAAACCGGATACTGAAATGGGTTAGGGATAAACTCTGAACTTCATTTTCTGCCGTAATAATTTAGTCTTAAGAATGTTCCAGGGGAACTCTACACAAGCTAAAAGGCTGTAACTGAAACACAGAACGACTTCCTTGTGGTCTCTGAAGGAGTTGGTGCGGATCATTTTAATGTGCCAGTCTGAATCTTGTCATGCAACACAAGAACGGCTTCTGCTGACAGCTGTATCCTGCCATGGAGCTCTCTGGATGCAGTTTTCATCCACTTTAGTTGAATGCCAGGCAGCAGGAAGTTTGTAGGTAGCAACTGTTACAGCCAGATTCTAGGTGCTAGATAGTAAAGGAGTTTTCAAGGGATTCTTGGTTTGGGTCTAACAACCTAAATCCTAAAATACTTCTTTTAAAGCATTTTAACAGAACAATTCTAATGGTAGGTGTTGTGAAGAGATGTATGAAAACCAAACCCAAACCCTGTATTTTTGTAAAATAAAGCTATAATGAATGATTTTGTCCCTTTTTAACTAGTCTCCAATTTCCACTATAGATTGCTAAATGCACATTGATCATAAGCATGGTACCGTATTTTTCCCAGTGACAAATTCACTCTAAACATCATTCTAAAGAAGTTGCATCCCAAACACAAAATGTTGAAAAGTTTCAATAGTTCAATAAGAACGGACCTAGAAGGAGCTCAAAATAACTTAAGGATTTTTTTATGGTGTGATGTCATCCAGCAATGGGGAGAACAGGCTGAAAGAACTGGATTATTTCTCCCCTTTCACTAATACATAAAACGCTTCAGTGATTCATAGGGAACAATCATTACAAGTTCTACTGAAGGACATTTTTAAGCATTTTCTTACTTCTGGTCACAAAGTCACAGCTTTGCAGAGGCAGTTAATAACGTATTTTTAAAACCTAAGTGAATTTTGTTAGCTCAGAGAACAAAACCACTGTCATCTCTCCAAATTGTGATGGTCTGTAGCATTGGCAGTAAGGGAAAAAAACCCATAGAGATTAACATTCATTCCAGTGCAGAAGACCATGCAGGCAGGTTCCATTTTAAAACAACAAAGAAGCGTTTGAAGCAATGGACTTGAAACGATGGACGTGTCTGCTGAGTCGGGCAAACAGACTCCAGCGGGATGCCATTTTCATTATTAGTTCAGTGCAATATCCCAATTTGCTGAGACAGCTACAACCAGAGAAGACAAACCAAAGCTTCTTGCACTGGAAACTCCTTTCGTGAGAACTGCCTTGACGCACACTGGAGGAGTTCAGTGAAATTCTGTCTCATTTTCTTTAGCAATTCGGAGTTTCAAATTTATACTAAGACCACAACAAACGCCCTTTTCTATTATGCATAGTATAATACTTTAGAGAACATTTGAATGTACTGAACTACAGACAAATGGACAGAATAGACACATTCGCTATGCTTTTAAAAATAATTACTGACAATATGGTCCAAGTGATGATCTTGTCTCATTTTTAAAATGAACTAGTATTGGTAGAAAGCAGCGTGTGACAGTTCCAGGCCAGAGCCTCTGCACCATAATAGTTCTCTACCTTTTCTCTTCAGCTTTTGACATCCTATGCCCTTTCTTTACTCTTCACATATTTTACTAACTGTAGGCTGATGTCTGCTAGAACCAGATTCTAATACATTTTGTATCTGTTGAATTATAGTACTTCAGTGCTGTGTGGCAAGAAGGAGGACAATTTCTTTCTGACAGTTGCAGAAAAGCCTGTGTGAGCCTGAAGATGGAGTTAAAATTGGAATCAAACCAATGCAGCTGTTTCTGAAATATGCAACACGGGACAAATATTTAAATTCTTGCTGCAAACTTCTCTAGCTGGGCCCTAATAAGTTAAACATGTATTTGAGGATCAGATTGGCTTAACTCAGGGAAAATCAGGACATGTAAAAAACCACAGTATTATAACATCTGCATGTTTCCCAAACTACAGTTAGTAGCACAAGTAACTTGAAAATGGCTTTAAAAAATAAATCTTAAAATCTTTGGTCCTTGCTGGAAATGTGTATTTAAGAATCAATGTATAATTCCAATGGCTTGTTACTGAGTTAGAGCAGCTCACTTCAGGTCTCATAGTTTTTCCATTTAGCCTTTCTGTGGGCCCTTGTTTTCTTACTGGTTTTGCATTTAGAGATTAATGTTTGAATCAAAGGCCCTTAGAAGTTGCTAGGTGACTAAGCTGGAAAAGTCTACCCAAATAAGAAAAGCCCTTCTTGAAGATGAACTGAAAAGGGAAGCAAACGCTATTTGTTCACCTCACTGCTGCCTCTGCCTGAATAAAGAGACCTTCAAACTAAACCAAAGTGTTTATTCAAAACATAAATACCTTCTTTCTTTCTTTTCTGGCACAGCCCTCAACCAACCTCACTGAACAGCAAAACACAGCAGTAATGAATTTGAGAACTTACACCTATGTACATTTGCTTCTTATAAAAAGAAATGGCTAAAATTACATTATTCTGGAAAGCCGTTAAGTTGCTGTTACCCTTCTACAGATAAACTGGTTTGGATGTGAGCTCAAGCATACTATTTTTGACATGTTTGGACATTTACCTTTACTATCCTTATTCAGGCTAAACAGGGCTATTAGGGAAATCAACACACAGTTGTGGAATAGAAACATGAACAGCAAAATAAGGAGCAATACATGAAACTAGTAATTTAAGAAAGAATTCCACTTGAAGAATATTCATGTTGTTGCTCATGGGCAGGGTAGTACAATATGTGCTGCTGTCCTCAACTTCTGCTAGAAGACTCGTCAGAACATAGAAGAAGGACCAAAAGGATTAAGACCATTTCCAGAAGCATTCATGAGGTGAAGCACAAGCCGTGTCACATATTCTTGTCATGTCTGCAGAATGCTTTTAACCAAAAATTTCTAAGAGAAATTGGATGTCTCACACTAAAAATTACTTGGAGCTGCAGGAAGAGCTCGGACATTTTTTGTTCTTAAAACCTGAACATTTCTAAAGCACTGAACATCAAAATGTCACTTTTATATTTTTCAGTTACCAATCTTGATTTCAACCAAAAATGAGGTTCAGACAATTCTTATGCCAGAACTTGAAACTCCAGTCTGAAACAGTAATAGGTAGTTTCCCCACAAGAATACATGTCAAATGTTTGTGAGGTTTAACCTTTCTTCCTGAACTGCTTTTGTTGTCATGCCATCCTTTGTTTCCAAGGTAGCAGGAGCAAACAGGAATGAGTACTGAGCCAATCCTGTGTGTTTTGTATGGACTCATGTTATTCCTCTAACTCCAATCTGTTCTTTTGTGCAAAAATACCAGTGTTCCTTTCATATAAAATTAGGATACAAGAGCCTCTTTGAATGGTAAGGGAAAAGAGTAGCAGAACTATCAGACTAAAGCTAAGAGAACCTCCAATAATAAAACAGAGGAGCTGTAATTTAGTTACACTATTGAAGTTTGGACAAACTTCAAAGTATTTTTAAAATATATTGATA
>JAVHNF010095643.1:16932-32861 GCA_034783455.1 Micropsitta finschii | reverse complement strand
CTGTCTGGGTGCCTACGCTGGCCACCGCCGGGGCAGCCAGAGCAGAGCTCCCAGACCGGGCCCTGGTCATACAACGACTGCGAACCATCCCACTCCCCTGCCCGCACAAACTGCCTCCACCCGCCATGTTCGCTCGCTCTCCCTGGGTCAGGTTTTTACCCAGTCAGGGTTGATGCCGCTCCTCCTGGCTCCACCCCCTGTGAGTCAGCTGCTCGCGTCAGCTGAGCTGCCGGCTCCTGGGCGAGTCCTGTCGAGGACTTGAGGCTCCCTCGGTGGCTTTGGCCGCGCTGAGTTGAGGCTCCTGGATGCTGAGCTTCCCCCTGCTCAGGTGTTGAAGGCGTCACCTCTCGAGCTACTCACCTCAGCAATTGTGTTAGTAAGCAGTTATGTTAGTAATTATGTTAGTAAGCAAATCTGTAAGTAAGAAGCCTCAGTATGTCCATACATTAGCATAGAGCTCTTCAGTACTAGTAAAAAGGTGCTTGTATGATTTATTTACAAAAGGATCTCAACAGCATTTGAGGAAGAAAAACATGTAAATGAATATCAAGAAACATAAACACCAACACGGAAGATATTAAATTAAGCCACAGTTGAAAAGTTCCTACTGAAATGAGTACATGATGTGCAGCCAAAACCCTATTTTTATACTGCAGAAAGTATTTAAGTGAGCACATCTGCAATAAGCTTCTCTGGGAACATATATCGCGGATCTTGTTCACACAATGCACACAGGTGGATTGACACACCAGTGTGTACCAGGTAGTGCAATCCTTTAGAGACAGTGGACTCTGGAGCATTGTAAGCCACCCATGCTTTCTGCTCACCATCTCCATTACACACAGCGATGTAAAACTAGCCTGACTTTTCAGCATTTTCAAGGTCTCTATACATACAGCTGTGAACTTTCCTTTTGCCTCTCTGGTTTTGCTGAAAGGGACTGTGATTTCCGACACATCATTTTTCCCCTGCTATTTCTCTGCAGAACACAGGCAAAAGTATTTGGTTTTGCCAAACCAAATGTCCTTGCTCTCCTCCCTCTCCTTTCAGGAGCCCCCAGCACTCCTGCAAGCAACCTGGCATGCCGGATCAATATGAAGGGCCCTTGTGTTGCAAACGGCTTCCTGGCAGCTGAAATTATTCCAGCAGAGCCAATCGCAACACAATGCCTGGGGAAATAGCAATTCCTGACAGATACCATCTTCTGTCTTCGGATACAACGTCAGCAGCACACGTCGTTTATCTTAGCGAGTGATAAGACAAAGTGGCAAGGTAATGCTGGACCTCACAGGAGAAACCTGAAGAACAAAACTTTCACAGTTGAGCAAAACCAGCCCTTTTCAGTCACTATTCTCTTTAGCTCACAGAAATGGCGAGCTCTCTAAATGTTTTCAATAGGCTGCAATTTCTTTTTGTGCAATTATAAATATTTTAACATATGACATCAGTACAATATGTTTTCATTGTGTTTAGATCTCTTTAATTAGGATGGGGCCCGAGTTCTCCTTGCTGCCTTTGGTACTTGGACTTGGCAACCAAATTTGTTTTGTCTCAACTTACTGTTCTTTCTTCCAGTGCAAAAGGAGCAACGCACGCCTCTTTTTTATTTATTGTTCTTGATAATTGGCTTCATTTTCAGTCAGAACTGATCTGATCATCATGGAAAAAGAAATAAAACACATAAAAAAACCATTAAGGGATATTTATCTCCAAGTTAGAAGGGTAGTGAAAATAACCAGAAGGATGAGATAAGTGGTATTTCTAATCTAACGGATAAAATCCCCACTTAAACATCTACAGATGATGATACAGCTTTCAAACCCAGCTATTTACGTCCTTTTATTTCTGGACTTAGCACTTCATACAGTGGTTAATTTATAGCAAGCAAAGGCATAATTTTCAGGATTGCAATAAACCAGAAGCCCAATCCCAATACGGAAGAAGTCAATGACACACAACCCTCCATCACACGGACCACAGCTGCATGCTGGGTCACACCTGGACAATGTCACCAGCCCTGGGTACTGACCAGAGCAGGGCCACCCCGAGTACCCACTATCCCTTTTCCCTCAAGTGAGGAGAGCAAGAAGAGGGTCCCAGCTGCTCCAAAAAGCCCTCAACACCGTCCCAGTGCCAAGTCCCGCCACCCTGCAGCCATACTGGGAACTTTGGGATTATTCACCACATAGCTGGAGCCCCTGTGCACCGCTTAGTAATGTGAAAAGTGCCAGCGATGGGTACTTTCCATAGCTTGGTTAATGTTTCCTGGTAATCAACAAGCAGGTCCAGAGGCTGGTCAGAGGGGTCTGCTTCCCTGCGGCTTAGGTGAACATTGTGTAGCAGGCTGGAAGTTTCTGTTTGGGTATGACCAGCTACCAGAATTAGTCTGCAACTTTTGCTTCCTTGTTTGTGGTCACTGAAATTGTGCTGCTACACCGCACTATTAGTCAAGGCAGATAGTAAATGACCAAATCACTAGAAGATGGAAACAAGCTACTTAGAGTGAAAGATTACAAATTAGTAAAGTACGTGCAGTAAGAATGCAACTCCCTTTGTCAGCCAATGTGGCAAAGACAACCATTTATTTTTCCCCCTAAGTAAGCTAATAAGGAATGTTAAGCAGGGCTCCATTTAGACTTGAGAGAGAGAGGCTTTTTAAGTAGATTTAAATGTATTAACTAACATACCAAAATGCTTTATGAGAAATCCTGGCAATAGAATTACAAAGCTTGACAGCACTTCTGAAGTGAAAAATTAAATCATAACTGGTGTGCCCTGTCTAATCCCACTCATTTCAATCAGTACAAGAGCAAAACTTGTCATAGAAAGAACAAGAACTAACCAAACAAGATACTTGGGGACTTTCTCCTTGATATCTCCTAGGGGCATATAGAGGGAGCTTCATCCTGTGATTCAGCCACCTGGCCAAAGACTGCATGTATCTGGGTCTGGTTCTCTGCTTCCTACCTGACCCCAGGCACATGAACTATGGACAGATCCAGAAATGGCAATTGCAGGCATTTAAGCAGGACACATATCTCTGTAAGACCTACAGCAAGAATGCGAGAGCCCAGCATGGCACCGTGTAGTCCTAGAGCCATGGGAACTTGTTGGGCCACCATAACTTTACTTTTCAAATCTGCCCAACTCAAACAGATAGAAACTATTACCTATTGAGCCAAACCAGTAGAGCAAGCTTAGCCTATGCACAGGACCAGCTTCTCCCACGTAATACATCTGCTTTCTTTTCTCTAAACACATAGCAGTAGCTGTCACCAGGCCAGTAGTTAACACTTACCTAGAGAATGGTTTGCTTTGCCTTCAGTCAGAAGGCTTTCAAGGTTTCCACCACCAAGGAAAGTAGCCTAACCATCTGAACAGGGGTGGAGAAATAGCCCAAGTATGGAAAAAAGGAGACAACCATACATGAACACCGAGAGCTAAAATCGTTACATGGTACACAGCACCTGGGACATCAAAGCTTACAGTGTGTTCTCCCAGAAAAAAAGAACAGCACCGCAGATGTAATAAAAATACATTTTGTGGCTCACTTTGAATTAAAAAGAAAAGAAAAAGTGTTTTACTTTACATCATTAAACACAAGAATACGGCATGTGAAAGTACTCAAGTAGTCACATGAGAGAGAGAGATTTATGTTAAAAAATCTCCAATTGTCATGCAACTCAGATATTTATTTTTTTTTATTTAAGGATAAAAATTTGCATAGAAAACAGAGAAAATATTTGGGGGATAAAAATAAGGAGGAGGAGCAACATGATCCTCAGTTCAATCTTCCCTAAAGTTTTGAAAGAAACGGGGAAGCAAAGGCAAAGCAAACGATACTGCAAGTTTCTCAGCAAAAGTCTTCAGGAGCACATGTCTTTGAAATACCAGAGGGAAGGCTCAATCCTATTACAGCCCTCCTGAGGAAGTGTTAATCTTCTAAACAAAGAAACCAAGGCTCACTTTTTATGAACTCCCATGTATTTTTGATTGCTTCTGGCTTGGTTTATTTGTTTCTTTAAGGCTCATCAAACCTGATTTTATTCTGAACCACTAAACCTACAGTTCAAACAGCAAATGGAAGCTGCTGTAATATATCAGGACACTTTCTTTTAGGAATGGTGAATTTACAGGGCTATATTTAACCATTATTGATGACATGCTGGCACTGCAGAAACCAATAAAATAGCCCATTGCCAAAAATGGCACTAGGATTTTATTCCTGGTTTAGAAATTGCTGGTCATGGCCAAACAAAAAGACTACAAGATGTTTTGTGGGTTCGTAAAAAAGGATGCAAGAAAAAAGGCAGAGTGCTAGGAGATAAGCTATACTGATAAAACATAATCCGTTTACGTTGCAATTAAAAAGGATTCAAGGTTTATATTTCTAGTGCTTTAGAGTACATTTATCATAAATAAGTCAAAGTCAGTATAACGTCGTGGCACTGTCTGTTGGGAAAAATTTGCAAATCAGCCCCTTTATTAGGATTACTGTTATTACTTTAAGGGAAGGCAATCGATTCCAAACTCTGGGCTTTTTTTTTTGCTTTTATCTTCCAGAAACAAATGAGCAGCTTTTGGTTGGCGATTTTTTTTTTTTTTAAGTGTAAAACCCATTTATTGGTCTTGACTGAAGCTGAATTCAGTTCCTTTCTTGATGTTGTGCAGTGCACTTCTGAGCAGCTTTTGCAAGCTCTGACTAGCACACAGCATTTGCAGTCCCTCCAACAAAACAGAAAATGTATTTGTAAGCTCATTACTACTAGAATAACAGCACAGGCACCGCTCACAGTTTGTTCTTGCAGCAATGACGAAGAAGATTTACATTAGGAACAAGGGGAAAACCATAGTGATCAGTTTCTGATTTATTTAATCAGATTTGGGTTTTTTTACGTTTCTGTGTGGATTCATCACATTGGATGTTTTTCATCAACTCCACCTTCTTTCAGAAAGGTTGGCGGGTCCCAAAGGCGAGCTGTCTCAAAGGGGACAGTATGTGTCTTACACAAACCCACACCCTTGCTCAGGAGGCCTTCAAACTAGGTTTAAAGGCATTTTGCATTTCTTTTTCCTTTGCAAGGATCACTGATGCATCATTTGCCATGCTCACCATTGCTCTTGTTGATCAGGGGACAGGCTGCCTGTGCTTTGCCTGCTCTTTCCCCTGGGGCCCAGCCTTGCTCCCAGGCCATGCATCATCCTGCTTGCCATTGAACAAGAAATACAGTGCACAGCCAACCCTTGGAGAAGTAGGAAGATTTCCAACCTCCGCGTGGGCTCCTGCTGGTATCCAAGATGAGGATCAAGACTTAAAATGCAACAAATGCATTTGTTGTGGTGCTAGTGCTGTTCTGCTTGTGCACTGCAAGCTGCTCGAGTCAGATATTAAGTGAGGAAAAAAAGCACCGTGGAATTTAGTTATTACATTAATTTGACTTTGTTAAACAGCAAAGGGGAATAAAAAAGATATACGAGAGCAGCTTCAGACATAAACAAGGAGTGTATCCCATTTTGGACATCCTCACGCGCTGTGTATGGCACAACATGTAGTTTTCTTCTTTTTGTTTGTTGTTTTCAGTTTAGGTTTTATCCAATTATATATCTATTGTGTGACAGGCCTGGCATGAGCGATCCCATTTACAGGAAATATTTCTGAGATCACAGGCCCTGCAGGCTAAATGCAAACACTGGAGCAGATGGTAACTGATCCAGTAGAGCTGTACCTAGGGGTGCTGGAAGGGGGAAAAGACTTGGAAAGTAAAGCCGCTAACAAAATAACCTCGCATTATTAAAATCTACAACCAAATCAGCCCAGTGAGCAGCTAGGGACCTCATTAGGGATACCTCTGACCACTGCTGCCGACCTGCTCATAGCAAGGGGCTGGGGTGGGAGGGAGGACAGGCAAAGAAGGTGCTTGGCTATAAAATGACTTCTACCTGCCTGAGAGGAAGGCAAAGAGGGCAAAGGGGGTGATTACCATCAAGTAATCACTGTTAAATAGCAGCAAAACTCTTGGAGAAGAGACATGAGAGCTAAATGTCAATCCACCCTTTAACACAGTCATTCCCAGGCTCTCCCTTTGGCACGGCCGGAGGATGTTGAGACTAGCACTGTGAGACGAGCTCCCTCCCCTTCATAACAACACGATGTCTGTGCCTGGGCCGGGCCTGCTGATGCTCCTATTCAGGAAGATGCTCTCTAATCTGTAATGCATCTTGTGTTTACAGCAGCCTGGGCTGAGGCCAGGTCGGCACGAGGAATAGCTGTCCAGTGGAACTATGGCAGTGTAATCACACAGACATGCTCAGCCAGTGCAAAACACCATTTATCCTGGGGGAGGGTGGGGATTAAGGAAGGAAACTTGCATCAATATGTTCTCTAGCACTTTCTTGCAGCAAAACCCACCCTTTTGAAGATAAATCTGCATTTATGCTAAGGTTATAAAAGTGGTGTGATGAGAAATCACAGCCTGAATGAACCGTACTATAGCAGGAAAGCAATTCAACCACAGACCTGCAAAAGCAGGTAACTGCCTCCCTGTGTATTTAAGTAGCATCTATCACAGTGAATTTCCAACCTTGACTATGACAATAACCCAGTATAATGACAGTAACTTTGGTTTTAAACACATGAGAAGCTCAGAGAGACTACATTACAAAAGTGAGATTCCAGACCAGTAAATGGGAACAGCTGACCAAAGCCCTTGAGAAACACTGACTCATTCACAATCACTATTTTAAAGGTTGGTAAAAGTTACATCACTTCATAAGGCAGAGTGCAAAATACCAAGTTACTTTACCTACTTTATTTGCTGGAGAGGGACTAATTATGTCCAGTTACCTATGTTAATTGTACTGTCTTGTCTCTATTAAGTGAGGTTTCACTAAGCTAGAGGTGTTCCCTCAACTATGCCTATGCATTTTTTTTATACTTCTGCTCTTGTCCTATCCCCTTCGGGATCTGTGGCTGCTTCTTGCTCATGTGAAGATTTATCTTGCCATCCCACTGCCTTCTGTGCTCTTTCACAGACCAAACACACAGTGTTTGATCCGATTTTCCTTGTGGGAGATGTTTCCACACCACAGGGCAGTCCTCTGGACTCCCTCTCAGACTGGTCAACTACTTTTTGTTGGAAGCTGGGCACAGCATCCAGCTGAGACTTCACTAGTGCACGGTCTCCGTATAAAGGTTGCTTCACATGGCTTGTATCTCACTCTCCTTTGGAATGCAAAAATAAGCCTTGATTTACATGAGCAGTCCAGTTTTACCAGGATCCCCCCCTGCTACTGCAGAGCCCTGTTTAAATCAAGAGGCCTTCACATGGGTGAAGATGTCTTAAAGAAAGATCGGGATGTAACTCTGTCACAATTATTATGATTCGGTAACATTTAGCAGCTGTGTTTTTTTGCTGTAGACATCAGTTTTATAGCTGAAACTGTTCCTTAATTTTTTTGCAAGAATGTTTTCGCTTTTTTTTGGTCATTGTTGTTTCCTGGACTCCTAAATATAGCCAAGTGGAATAACTAGCACCTCTGTAAATTGTTGGTTAAATGCCATGCTGAGTTTCATTTTGCACTCTGGAAGGCCATTTAAAACACATCGGACTTGTAGAGCCCAAAATTTAGGAAATTATTTACATTCTGGGAATAACTTCTAACCATTTCCTCAGGCTTTTCTGCTTTTAATACATGTTAATGCTACTCCCACCAAATAAAAGTGCAGCCTGAAAAATACCAGGTATCAAAATAAATGGCACGTCAAAACTTAAAAAAACACAATTGAGAAATTAAAATCTGGAAAGGTTGCTGTGCTGTCACAAGCTGTTTTGTTACCGGGATGTTAAACAGCAAGTGGACCACTTTGAGTTTCACGGGAAATTTCAGGCAAAGCCAGAGAAGCAAACTCACTGACAGCAAATGAAGCCACTGCTGCACTTAACCTTATGCAGTGAGGTTCATTAGTGTCATTATTTAGCATAAAGGCACATTACTTCAAAACTAAAACCATCATGGAATTGAGTATTACATTTCTGCCTGAAGAGGAAGGAGGATGTCCATACGTCTCGTTTCTCCACACCACAAGGTGTAAGATGGCGAATGGCATGATCATTGGATGCAAGGCATGAATTTCTCATTCTACCCTGAAAAAAACCCCAGGCACTTAACAGAAAGCTGAGGTACAGGGCTCAGTACTAGAAAACACGGTAAGTGCTTGGTGATCTACAAGCCCATACTACATCCCTTGATTCCCAAGTCATTTGAAAGAATGGAAGCCCTAACGTCCCTTTGAAAAGAAGACTGCCTGATCCACAGAGAGTAAAACTTGCTTATTTATTCAATTTTCTGTCAACATTTCAAAGGAATTATCATCCCCATTTTGCAGCAACTAAGCTGTTTGCCTAAGGTCAAAGAGTGAATTAACATTAAACTAGATTACAGAGTATCGTGGTTCCCATTCCTGTGGTCAACCACCTAGCATCTGATTAGGTCACCCCAGTACATTTAATTTAAAAAGAATGTTGAATCTAACACTCTGCCTATGAAGTGCTCGGGCCTTCAATAAAAATCATGTGAAAGTGAGAGAGGGAACAATAAACAAGGTTTCTAAGTCTCAGTAACTTGTAAACCCAAAGAAACAAAGAGCCATGCAAAGTACTGCACTGAAATACTGACATTTGCTGAGAAAAAAAAGTCAGAGAAATACTTTCTCATACTTTTTGGGCACAAATGCAGCCTGCCAGGTCCGACCATCGCTGCAGCCAGGGGCCAGAGCGAGTAGCTTTGGAGAGGCTCAGCGGCTGCTCTCTGATAGTCCCAGCAGTCCTCAGCATCTGCAAAGGTATCACAGCCTGGCCAGAAGAAAGGTGTAATGAAAATTAGGTAGAATGAATACCACTCAGAAGGACTTCCTGTATTTCTCAGCTTTAAAACAGAAGCTGGGCTACAGGACCTGTTCAGACACATGTATGAAAAGTCTCTTTAAGAAACACCAACTGGCCTGTGCTGGAAGGGAGGCTGGAAGGGCTTTATGTTATGAACTGCCTTCTTCTTCCAGGTGCTGATGAAATCTGTGACATCAAACAATGAAGATCTTTGCTAATTTTTTGCATTTGCTGAAAGAGCTGGAGCTGCTTGGGAGAAACATGTATTTTTTCATGGCACAGCTGTTACTTCTGTTACCACTGGCAAGCCAGCAAACAGTTGCTGGCCCAAACCAAACTGCAGCATCTCACGCACAAGCACTTGTACCCCTGTGAATTTAATATTCTCAAACAAAACCTGATCTCAGAATTTCTACTTTGAAGCAGCAAGAAACTTACAAAGATTTTGCTGAAAATAGATATCCAACACAACTTGTTGATGATCCCAAACATCAAATAGCCTCCTGTACCTGTTTGGCTATTTAAACAATGCTTCTTCAGTGTGCCTGCCAAGCTAAATGTTTCTGAAGTCACAGTTCAGACAACCACTAAGTAACATAAACTGTGAAGACAGGTCTTCAGAAGCCCAAAACCAAGCCCTGCAGCACATCCACACTGAAAGAATAGAGCTTGCCTTTACGTGAGATTACTGAACAGCAGCTATTTCTGAAGTCTTCCATGAGCTGCCACTCTTCTTCTGCAATAAGAGTGCTTTGTTCCTCTTTCACCAAAACCAATACTGCAATACCCTAACGACTGTCCAGAAGAAATGTGGCCTCTTCCCTAAAAAAAGACTACTGGTTCATGGACTTGTTCAGGAACAGCTGCTCCTCCATACCTGTTTCTGAGTAACAGGTGCATAGAGAAATCGTGGGAAATCTCTTACCAAAAATGTCGAGCTTTGGACATACACAGATACATTAGTCACCCACATGCAGGTCACTGGGTACCAGGTATGAGCAGTGGAGGTTAACTAACTGACCTAGATAAGCTCTATGAAAAGCTGTAGGGAAATCTAAAGAATAATCACTACAAAACCTTAAAGGTCAAAGAGAAGAGTCTCTCCTGGCAGAACCACCGGCTTCACAAAGGGTTTCTGTGGAGCATTCCCTGTGGGACCACCTTCCAGCTTGGATACAATCAAATCACTGGTGATTTTCATGGCCTATTGCTCTGCATACATGTGATCCCCCATGAACATGCCTTTTCATGCATTCTCACATGGAAAGTAAGCAATTTATTTTGCATATAAGTTCAGTCTTCATGTACAAAAGTTAACATGCAAGTGAGTACATGAATATTAGGGTCATGTTTTCTGAATTTAATTCCAGGAGTACACTGCACAAGGAATAGCAAGAAGACATATTGATCAGCTAAACACAAGTCATTAAGTATTAAGATAATGCTTTCTTTTCCTACTCTTGCCTCTCTGAAGACCTTTCTTAATTCAGCAGTTAGCTACATACCCACTTGCCTTCAAAGCATCCCACAGAGGTTTGTGAATGTGTAATAAATGCACAAGACATGCCTCTCATAGGCTGCATTAAAAGGGTAGGGTTGCATTTCAATCAAAGCAATGATAATTACATTCTTATAGAAACTTTTCTTAATGGGCAAGCAGCAGTGAAAAAGAATATATTCATGCATCCATGAAATGTTGTCTCTGTCCATGAGGCTTAACAGTTGCACGAGAAGGATGTGGGATGCCTTTTCTCCTGCCCCCCTCCCCTAGCTCACACACCTCTAAAAGATCCTACTGTTGCAAGTCTACACGTCTGTTGGTAATTTCACCAACCAGTTTTACCAAGCTTCTCCTCCAAACCCCCACGCAGCAGAAATATCCAGCTTGCACCCACGTCTTGTATGCTGGCATGGAAGAAAGCTTGGGAGCTACCACTACACCCACAGCTGTTTTCCACAAATCTAGAAAACACAATCAGCCTAATTGTTTATTTGAAGCCAGATCATCCTTTTCCTGTGGCTTAATTTAGACTCCATATTAAAAGCATGTAAAGCTAATAATGGAAAATCACTCATAATTGAACTTGTAAAATATTGAAACTATTTTTCATTAAACAATATCAAATTCTACTTCTTTTTTCTCACACAGGCGGTTTCCTACTTCATATGGAAAACACTATAGTAATGACCTACTCAGTTACGAACTCAAGCAGTTTTGACCTGTAGCAAGCAGGATACGAGCCGAGGTGAAAAAGACAGCTTTGGGTATTACTCAAAGTGTACCAAGGTCAAGTGAGAGTCTGCTGGGACTCAATCACACCCACGAGTACTGCAGACCTTCTGAGACAAAAGCAGTACATGACAGAAGAGCACAGAGGCAACAGTAGGAGGCCAATAAACATTGGCCTTTTACTGAAAATGAGCAGCTGTTGGGTGTTATGATAAGCCACTAAAGTAATGCTCTCTACTGCCAGTGAGTAAGCAATTTCAGAGCATGCTTAGTAGAGGGAATGTTACACTAGCAACACGCCCGATTTTGAAACATGAACCATCTTCAATTTAGCAGGAGAAACTGAACTTACAATACACTCAGTAGCCTGTTTGGCTCAGACCTCAGGGCCCAGGTTGCACCCAGCTGATGAGTCAATGTTCACACATGGATTGGCATGCAAGGAGCTAGTAAAATGCTACCAAACAAGAATTCTTAATGGGTCCTCACAAAACTCAGGACCTGTGCTATCCATTCTTCAGCACCATCTACTGGTACCGCACCTAGCATCAAACTATTTATTTGCCTGCGGGCCATGGCCAGCTGTCACTTGCTCATTCTTTCAAGAAGGCCACTGAGCCCACCACATCCAGGGTCACTGTATCACTACCAACAGCCTTTCCCACATGGCAGATACACCCCAATGACACCTCTGGCAATTACGAAACTCTGCCTCACGCTGAGACACCTACAGCTTAGACATGAACCAGCTCATATGATACTGGGAGCCTGGGCTGAGGCTGTTCCAGCTGAATAAATGAGATTACGTATTTCCATGGCCAAGATGTTCTTGACCATACATGCAATATTGACTTATAAATATCCTTGCATCTGCTGACCACAGAGTTCTATCTGACAAGTGCTATCTTTCTTCCTCTTCACGCCTCTATCATCTTTTGGGCTTTAGTCACATCTAAATGGCATCATCACACTCGAGTGAGTCAGACAACACCCCTTCACTCATTCAAGTGTGGCTTCAGGAGGATGAGAGACAAAGTGCAAGGCACAAGGCATGGCAGCATCCCCAAGGATGGTATGTACACTAACCACACACAAGCATACTGCCTTTGCATGGGAGAAGTGCAGACCATCCCTGCTAAGCCTCCCCCAAAATGGAAAGGTGTTTGTGTCTCACCATGCAGGGTCTGAGAAACACTTGTACAACCAGCCCCCTGCAAATACTGGAAACATGGGTTGCAGCTGGTTAGGCTGCTTCTGGAAAGCAAAGCAGTTGAAGAGAATGCTCTCATCAATAGAAAGAGGCTTTCTGGGGCCACGTGGACAGTTCTGGAGACGAGAATGAGTACAATGCACAGGCTCTCATCTCTGCTTCAGTGTCCTCATGCTGTTGTTTCACTGTTTATCTGAATGTTGGGAAAGTGTTGACAGGGATTTCAAAGGGAAATTTCAAGTCTAAACACACTGCTGAATCCAGACCCTTGGTAGTTGTTTCCTTGCACAAGAGAAAGGAGGGAAAAGATGAAATAAAAACCCCACTGCAAGCCCTTTCCCAGGGCACAGGCACAATCACCCGAAGAGCTGAAACCCAGCCAGTCTCGTGCCCTGCCCACCTGCCGAGTCGCTCTCACCATCCCTCCGCCTGCCTCCAAATGCCATGCCACCAAATCGGTCAGCACCGTTTCATTTGTGTAAATGGTGGTTGTGCGGGTGCTGATCAGCATCTCCGATCTCCTGGAATGGACGTCCTGCTGCAGCTGGTCCTGCCCTACCTAATTTTTAAGCCTGAACATGGAATTTAAATATACAATACATAATGTAGGCAGAAGTGATTTTCATTCTCTGATACCCGTGGTTTTTTCCTGTTTGGCTCAGTCATTTAAAGGAACAACTTTCTCCTTGAACTGTAATCATTTGTGAATGAATTATTAAAAAGCCTGACTTTACAAGCAGATTTCCTTTCATATAGAACAGCGCACAAATAAAAGAGGAAACTGATTAAACAGGGAACATGACAGTATTCACTTGACAGCATACTTTGTAAAAGCCAAATTGGGCATGTGTGGTGCACGTGTGCACATCTGCAGGCGAGGAGGGGTGGTTTCTTTCTTCGGTCTTTCTTCTCATTTAGAATAACAGTGTGCTGTCCTGGCACTTTTAATTTTAACATATCCAGCTAACTACGATTTTTTTTTTTTTTATAGCTGGTAGCTCTTCTTTAAAGAGATAAAATATTTTGGCTTGCATTTATTATTTATTTCTATAAATTTATTTTGAAGTAATGGGGCTTCAGTTGCATTCTTGAATGGCTTACATTTCATCTCCAAAATCCTAATAACTCTGGAATATATAACTTACTCCTTCTTGTTGCAAAAAGACTCTAGATTATATTCATAATAAAAACTGAGGGACGCTGCCAGCTCTATTTTGAAAAGTCATGGCAATAAGACGTCTGCATTTTGCAACTTCATGTATTTATTCTAGACTGATAAAAGACTTCTTTTGAAGTAAATTACAAGCATGCAGTACCTTGAAGTTATTAAAAAGAAGTAAAATAGCTAAAAATGCTATTTTTTGTGTGAAAGCAACCATGTTTATAACAGCAAGAATGTACCGTGAATGGGAGCAGTATTCAAGTATCTCCATGCACTAAAGCAAAGCTGCTCTTGGGGACGGTGGGCACATGGGACCAATCATGGTTTTCATGTACAGCCACTGCATATGCTGAGGCTCCCACTGATGACAGAGGGGCCAAAGCCATCTGCCCTCGGTGCCCCTCATTGGGGTGTTTCTCACCTGTGTTACCTTTGCACCAAAGACTTTGCCTTCAAAGAACAATTTAATCCCAAACATAGCTGGCAGAGTTCCCTTAGCTCTGTGCTGCTTTCTGCAAGACATTTTTTTCAGATCCTTTCTGTCCATTTCTGTGGCACGCATACAGATTCAGTAACTTACACATTTGTCTGTATTAGATACTATCAGTTTCCTATATGAATCTCATTAAAAAATAATAATAAAATATATTAATGAGGAAATGAACATACCAGCCAGTATGCTTTCAGAAAATTACAAATACATGCAAGAACATGATGACAAGATTATCTGAATGAAAATAACACTCGTAAAATCCAAGCCTAGGAAATGATTCCTCTGCTATTACCATCACAAAACACCAAGGCTGATTTCTTCGGTACAAAATCAGACTGTGACTCTCAATCTATACAGCTACCCAGAATGATAACAGTTATCTCTGTAAAACTCTCCTGCATTCAGAGAACATGCACGAGCCTACTCATCACCCAACACCAGCTGAGGCTCACCAGGAGAAGCACTGTGATGCCAATGCCTTGCCCTGACCCCCAGCACTGAGGTGAGTTCTGCCCACAGTGAGTTAAGGAGGGGACACGCTGCCAAGGGATACACCCGATACCAACCAGCCAGATCACGTACCCAGTTACTGGCTAACAGCACAGAGTAGACAGCGTGTATCTTTTCCAGTGTGCGATCCTGCAACCTCAAGTGACGCTGACGTCCAAGGACCGCTTGCCAAGATACTGACTGCTGCACTGGGCCCTGGGGTCATACATCAAATGTTCACATGCACTGACAGATGTTTATGTTGGTCATCCTGATTTAACTCCCATTACATCATTTACCAAGCTACTGATGTTATCATAAACGACTAAACAAGCCGGCAAAGGAGACTTGAATACGAATTTAATTCCCTCGTGATATGAGGGCATTACACTCCAGACTGTGTCCTCCTCTTAAATCAAACTGAACAACTGTACAGATTCTTTAATTCACTGAATTCTGTATGAAAAAGAGCATTTTTGCTTTATTATTTTTTTTTTTTTTTCCCAGAAGATGGGTTTCATTCATCATTTGACCACTGCAAGATGAATGAAAGGTATGAGAAGATAACGGGAGAAGGGTGGGGTACAGACACTGAATCACAAATTACTGGTATAAAACTAAAAACACTTTTGCACATTAATTAAGGAGCCATTCAGGATGGGGCTCATTTCAGCTGTCTTAATATCTGAATGTCTGCTGCATTATTTAGTGCTTCTAGTCCCTTCTGGCTTGTGTCTGGACTATTTTAACATACCGAAAATAACTAAAAGTTTTGAGGGAGCAAAATTAATAAGCAGAGGAAGTCCTCAATCCAATGTGTACATAACATGCTTGCTGCCTGTCACTGAAATACAGTCTTACTATCGAATACAAGGGGTTAAATTTAAACTCCATGACCGCCTCCCTGCTCACTCGGTTGTCATTAAGTGTGGGGAGGGAATAGGAAACACTTCACACATCTTGTTTTCCGCTTCTAATATATTTTTGAGTTTTCTAGTACATGTTTTGCTTGGATGTGTAATCACTGTGGAATGGCTACTATACCCTTGCTACACTGCATAATACTTTCCCTTCCTCCTTCTGTAGGATTCCTCATGAAAATAGGCACTTTGTATTTTTGGCCCTAAGGACAGAACATAATGTACTGTCTCTAGGAAAAAAAAATAAATAAAGAAAGAAAATCATTAAAACATTTTCCACTACTTAAAAAAACCCCAACACATGAAGTACTACTGTATTTCCTTTACACACAGGACCTCATAGACGTGTGCATCCACACACACGCAAATGCATTCAATTTTCAATTTAGTTATTTATAGGGCTCTATAATTTTTCCTGGTTCAAGTTTTAGTAAGCCTTCCCTGATGGGGTTCAGTTCACACAGTTTTGTAGCCCTTCATTTTGCTTAGAGTTCATATCCATGGAACACCGTCGCCCCATCCCCACCTCCTCCTAGAATC
>JAVHNF010095635.1:4690-17300 GCA_034783455.1 Micropsitta finschii | reverse complement strand
ATGCAGACCTGGGAGAAGACAAATGAGATGTGAAACTTGCCTTATTTGTGCATCATTCCAGACTGATTTCAGAGGGGTTTGAGCTTTTGTTTAAGGTAGACCAAAGTTTTTTGCAGAATAATGTAGATGTTGCTGGATCAGGCTTTTAGTCCAGTTTTATTTCTCTGAAGACTTGAAATTTCCAGCAAGTGCTTATTTCAGTCTACCTCTGATCCAAAAGTATTTATAGTGTCCAAAGACTGGAAATGAGAAGTGAATGGGGGAAAGAAAGGGTTAACTATGCTCTTGAAGATAGGTCAAACTACTAGGTAGCTGGGCAGGCCAACACACTGTTTGTCTTGGCATTAGTGATTTGATGCTGAAGCTACAATCATCTCCAGTGATGTTATGTGCAGTTCCTGTCAGGGGTGGGAGGTTGGGATGCCCCCAGCACTGCAGCAGATGCTGATTAATGGCACCCAGGTGAAATCAAGGCTACCTGAGATGATCCATATGCTCTTCATCAACCCACAGCTGTTTTGCAATGAGTGTCTCTCAGCAACAACAGGAGCAACCTGGACCTATTCTCACTGCTTGAAATGGTGACTCGTCCTGCTGTTCGTAGGTCTTTCCTTGCAAGTCTGCTGTACAAAGCTTCCCATTTCTGTGCTGTGGCCATGCTGTCAAGGTATAAGTAATCACTTTCATACTTACTGAGCTGCCTGGTTACCAAGGTGTCACATCTGATGGGCAACAGATGTCTGCTTTCTTCCAGGGCTTACAGCACTGTGTTATTGCTGTTATTTGCTCTGGCTCCATACAGCCAGGCAGTGGAGGAGGGGCAGGTAACAATGCTGCCTGCTGAATGAATGGCACCTACAGTCTTCCTTTTGCTTTGGGGGGGTCTGTTTTAAGTGCTTGAATAATACCCATTGCTCACAGATCCAGCATATTTCCTCAGGAATGAAATCATATCTCCTGCAGTGGAAATTTTGGGCTTACTCAGATAGCTTTTATCCAGACACAGCAGTGTTCAGCAAAGGGAGTCTTGTGTTTCTCAAATGTCCCTGTGCAATACTAAGGAAGATAAAACAACCTGTGAGTGAGATGAGGACCATGTCTTCTAAGGATGTCCCATGAGTCTGATGTGCTCAGGGACAAAGGAGGGAGTTGTGCCTGCCATGGTGTTCAGCAGCAGTTCATGCACAGTTTGTTAGTGATGGAGAGAGTGAGGTGGTGCCCCTGACTATGCTCCAGTGCTGCTGCATCCCTTTTGGACTTTTAAAAAGTGCTGTGCAGCCTTAAAGTTCTACTTGGATGCCCTCCGGGAAGCCTGGTTTAACGCCTCATCCGAAGGACATGATGTGAGTTGTTAAAAACACTGCCTAAACCTGGAGGTGACCTGTGAGGCTTCAGGAGACTGGTTCCTGTGTAGCAGCAAGCAGCCAGCTTGTACCTGACACCTCGGAGCTGCCGAGGCTCTTGCTGCAGCAGTTATCCCTCTGTGGAGAGGACTTGGCTAATTCTGAGCTGTTCCAGTGCGCTCCCAGGGGAGCTGCTGGGAAGTGAGTGATGGGGACAGTTGTGGCTCAGGCTAAACTGAACCCAGACCCTCAGCCAAATGCTTCCTGCTGACTCTCTTAAGTAGCTCCCAGTCTGTACTTTAAGCTTCAAGGCTTCTGAAGCCCTGTGCTTCAGAAGTGTTGATTTCTAATCTGTGATGGCTCTCTGTGCACAGAAGGTATTTGACCTGCCTGCAGCAGGACCTATGATCTGCAGTCTGGGGAAAAGACTGGAGACCCATGGCCTGGTCGCCGTCACCCCATGTAGATCACAGACTGTATCTGCTGGTGCAGATGGCCACACGAGTGCTCCTTGCTGTGGTGTGACCAAGTCTCATCCAAGTGTCCCCAGCAGAGCTGCTCTGCAGGTGGCTTGGTCCCTTTTCTTATAGTTACTGCTGGGATCACAGCTATGAGACCAGCTTGAAGTCCTCTGCTGTGGGTGCTGTGACACCCATCTCCCTCTTGCAGTGCTCAGACCCACATCTGGAAGCCTCTGTCCCCTCCCCAGCTCTACCACCCACAGCATTATTGGCATAGTGCCGGTGCAAGGGATGAGTCAACATTTCCTGCTGCTTTGCTATATGGGGACCCGCAGACAGTTTATTTTGGCAGGAATTCGGGCTTTAAAACCCCCAGGAGACTGGGGCTATCATGAAAGATGTATCCTCTGCAGTAAGTGCCTGATTCGATCATTAGAGCTAAAGGATGGAAAAAGAAATGCCAGTTCAAGGATGAAACCTGTCTCTGCAGAAATACCTGAGCTTTGTCTGCGCTAATACTTGTAGTAATAGGTATTAAATAGGCTCATGTAGACATGGCCCTGAAGGGCAAGAAAACAACTTCACATTTCCTTCTTAACCTCTCTTTCAAGCCAGCCTTTTTTCAGACTTCAGGTGGTGTCTTTACTGCTGTTTGTTATGCTGTTGCCTGGAGGTCCTCACTGGCATGGCAGCCTGCTGTGCCAAGAGCTGTGTGCATGTTTAGGAGGGAGACCCACAGGGAAGAGGTTAAAATCTATGCAGACAGAAAAGGAAACACTTTATTTTGAGAAGTGAGGGGCTGGCTTGGGGTTGCTGTGGGTTAAATTCAGATGGGACATGGCTGTGATTCCCCAGTGCTCCTCTCCGGAGAGCTCTGTTTGGTGGTAGGACTTGCTGCATGAGAAGTGGCCCCCAAACCACATGCTCATGCGTGAGCAATGCATGCATCTACCTTCCTCCTGGTATTAGGTTACTTCAACATACCTGGCTATAAAATGCATGGCTTAATCCACTTGTGTTTCTGGGGTAGCATCCCAGGGCAGGAAGAAAAGGCTTGTCTGTGTTGCCAGAGACAGAATATGAACCTGCCTCTCCTAAAGTGAAATCTGGTGTTTAGCCACAAATGTCTCAGGAAACAGCTTTTCCAATCCACTGCATTCATCTTGGCTGCAGTCTGTTCAGAGAGAAGCATCCACAGCTCCTGCCTGGCAGGTGCTAGATGGAGACCCATCCTGCTATTGAGCAGCAATGCTCTGGCTTCATCATTTTTCAGGATAAAAAGGTTTTCATGCAGTCTTGCTGAATAACAAGTTCCTGTGTCACTAACTCTTGTCATCATCCACATTAGCCTTTGAAAAGCCAAATGCTTTGCCCATTGTCTTTGTAGGTAAAACAAAAAGAAATAGCATCTTTCTACATCCTCTGGAAGAAAAAACCTTCCAGAGCTCAGATGACAGCTTTCTTGCAAGCCTGGCTCCTCAGCATTTTGAGTGCTGTGCATCTGATCAAGCTCTCTGCAACCTCAGATTAATACTGTCAAGCATAATGAAGGGAGCAAAAATATCACTGCATCAATAGGGGTGAGGTGGATCAATCTGTCTCCAGTTCAGGAGATTTTTGCCTGTCTCATGATGGTTGTTCTAAATTTTGTGTCATTTATGAAAGCACTATTCAAATCCTGGTTTTTCCACAGTTTTCTCTTAGCAGGAGAAATGAGCCCCAGCTCCTTTGATCACATTCAGGACTGAATGCACATCCATGCTACAAAGGCATTTGGAGTGCATCTGGAGTTCTGTGTGCCCAGATCAGGTCTCCAAAGCACAGAAGTCCCTCAGTCTCTCTTCTAGGTTGGGCCCATTTCCAAGGTAAATGCACGTATTTGTTGCAGACAAGCTGTGGAAATGAATGCCTTGTCCACTCTGGGGAAGAGCAGAGAGGTCTGGAGAAATATTATTACAGATTCCTGGCTGGAATGCCTGTTCCTGTCTTTTCCAGGGGCTGTACCCCCAGCAGGACAGCACTGAGCGGTTTCAGTGATGCATTAACAGCAAGACTAGTATGTCAGCTATTCTTCCCAGCAGGACTTTATTCAGAAGGATCTTTTCTCTTAATTGCTGCCTTTCCATTTTTGGTGACGGCTTCCCAAGTGAACAATGAGCTGTGGGAAACCTTGGGCCATCCTGTCTCCATTGTGTTAGCTGCAAAGCAGATCTGCACACCTAACCTTCCCCTGCTTAACAACATGACCTGGGAAGAGCTGATAGCTCCTTGTTGGAACAGCAGAGCTCTCCTGATGGTTTAAAGCAAGAATGAGGAATAGCAGAAAATAAGCAGTCATAACGTGTGCTTCATTAGCACACTCACCTAGGCACTAGAGTCCCTTTTATCACCCTTATCCAGGCTACTGGACACTTCTTTCAATTAAGTAGAGAAAGTCCCACAACCTCTGTCAAATGCCATTAAATCTGCACATAGAAAACCTGAAACAATGCTCTGGTAGTTTTTCTCCAAAGAGTTTAGAAGCAGCATAGGAAGTCATTTAGAAATATGTAGGGGAAGGGGAAAGAGGTGTTGGTTTGGTGCAGGTCAAGGCTTGCATCTACTCCTCCCCAGGTCAGATCAGTGCATGTGCTCTGAACAGCGAGGAGCTGAACTCCAGGTCTTCTGGAGGTTTTGAGGCAGTGGGGCTGCTAATTCAGTGGCCACGGCCTTGTCTTCACTGAAGCTGTGTGATCTGGGGGGGTTATGTAAGGTGTGAAGTGTGCTGGTGAGCTCTGGTTGTATGACTGGTCCTTACATTGCTCCTTGATGAGCACCCTGGACCTGGTTTCCTCAGCAGATGTAGGCTGAAGTCAGAGAGCAGAGCAGCTCGGATGGGTGAGCTGTCACTCATGTGCCTCTGCCGAGGGCAGGGCAAGGGCTGGTGTCACTGCAGGACATGCAGGCTTTCAGTTTTCTCTCCACCATCACTGGTGTCTGGGTTAAGCACCAGCTCTCATTGTTAGTAGGGAGCACACAACACCCTCATTGCTTTACTCAGTCTTTGCTATGAGATGGTAAACTGCCACCACAACTTCACATGGTGTTTGGGTGGCATTCAGCTTTGGCAGGAGAGTGCTGCTGATTCACTGCTCTCTGGTGTCATCTTCCAGTTCCATGTATGAGCTCTCCACCATACACCACGTGTCTTGAGGCTGCTGTGTCTGCTCTACTATGGGCAAGAGTTGCCTACAGGGGCAGAATGTAGAGTCCTAAATCACATAGGAGACTTAAAAGAAGGCAATACTCTCCAAATTCGTATCCCATAGCTCAAGATGCTTGGGTCTAGAGTTTCTAAATCCATTCCCCTTTTCAACCTGTGTGTGAAGCTAATTCACACAGTTGTGGCCAAGCAGGTTCCTTGCTCCCTAAATGTGCAAGACAAATCTTTAAGAGTAATAAATAGGCTATAAGGATTTCTTTGAGTATCTCTTAGCCCTCCATGACTTGGAGATCATCATGGTTTGAAAGGTTTTCTCACACTTCAGTGTTTTGATAATCCTGAGAGATCCTGGAAATCAGCAACAAGTTTGGTCCCTTCTCCTGCAATAGTGTCTGAATAAATAATCTCTGATGTTAGTACATGGTTCATATCAAAGCAGTCTGGCTTAGTCTGTGAAATATATTCTGTATTAATCTCACGTTACTTGTGAATGAGGTAGCAAAGCATCCACAAAAACACAAACTACTTGATGTTTTTCCTCTGAATCAAGAAAACCTGTCTCCATGGTCCTATTATCTCCTCTTATTAAGTATGTTTTCATGCTGTGCTTTTTTTTTGTGCCCACAGTCAATAACAATTTAAATGATACTCTTTGATGACCTTTGTTCACATCATTTATTTCCATCTCTTTATCTGATTTTGCCAACAGGACCTAATTTGAAAGAGGCTGCAGTTCAGCGGCAGGAGGGATTTAAACACTGTTAAGACTGACATTTTCCCTCATCTCACATCCCGTGGGGTACCTGATTGCAAATTTATAATACACTAGAGGTCTTGCCATCGGAAGATACAGCCTTACAGTAACAGCAACTAATTTAAAATAGATCTCCAGTGCATCAGTGTCTGGGGCTGGTTTACACAGACTAATTAATCCTTATTTGACCTGAATTAACTCTTAATCTGTGTGAAATGAAAGAGCTTTACTGGGATACAGAAAAATTTGAAAGATGGAAAACCCTTTCAGAGCAGGAGGTTTCTGCAGCTCAGTCACTTGTGGATTAAACTACTTGTTGGCTGCTGCTGTAGAAAATCAGACCCTTCATTTATTTTCTATTCTGACCTCCCTCTTATTAATCAGAAAATACAGGAGGGGGCAGAGGATTTATTTGCCACCCTTGGTAAGCAGTGCAGAAGCAGAGTAGAAGAGTTGTCCCTGCTGTTTCCTGCTGATATCTTGGGTTCGGCAAATAAATCTGCAGGATGGCACAAGGGAGCAGATCTTCCCTTTGATGTCCCCAGCTTGCACAGTCCCCAGGTGAGAGATGGATTCCCTTGAGAGCAGTTGCCTTGGTAAGGACTGCAGATGTGAGTACTGGGTAAATACAGAAGGATCATAGTAAAAGCTCCTGATGTAGCCTGCCCAAAAGCAGGGGGTTGTCCCCACCCTCTATCTTTGGGACAGGGGGATTTGTCCAGTTAGAGAACAACCCAGACTTTCAAGCTTAAAAGTTGGTCCATCAGGTTTGATAAAACAACAAGCTCGATCAGATGTCCTCCTGTGCCTCACGGGACTCTCCCTGAGCACAAGATGAGCCCAAGGCTCATCCAAGCTGATCTCAAGAACCTAAAGAGATGAACACATCCTGGGCCATAGTACACCATGATGCACTTAAGTAGATTAAGTAGGATGTGCTGAGTTGGAAGTGGGATGTGGAGACCAGAGCCTGAGCCAGGATAAGTCAAGGCTACCCTGGATGTGAGTGTGCTTTCACTGCTGAGCCCTGGGATCTTGTTCAGCATTCATGCATGTGTTAAGGGCTAGCTAGAACTTTGGGAAGCTGTGGAAAACAAGTGAATGGCTGCAGAAGGTTGGACCTGCACATGTAGCCTGGTGTTCTGGTTAGATTTCATGGCATGCTGTGCCCAGTGCTCCTGCTTGTGGAGACATAAGCTCCCTCAGAGCTTATCGCTGGTTTGTTCTTGTCTGTATTTCATTGTGCAAAGACAGTTGAGAGATGCTTGGGGATGATCAGAAGACCATATAATGTCATGATGTGCCAGCTGAGATGCCTCTTCTAGTGCTAGGAAGGCAGCAACTTACTTTTCTCCTTCGTTCTTTGCACACTCCTCCATCAGCCCTGCTTACTTATTACTTACTCTGTTTGAAGCTCCAGCTAATACAGGACCATCACACCTTGTCTAAATACCTAAAACAAAGGGCAGGATCCTGAGCATTGACCTGTCCAAAATCACCCCAGACACCTGAGGCAGGAGCATGGTGTGAGCCCCAGGCATCAACATAGTAAGATCTTCCCTACCAATGTTGCTGCGAATGCCATTATTATTGCATTAAATGTCCATTGCCCCAGCAGAGAGGCGTTTCAAAAGATGGTCCCACATTATGCAGAATAAATGTCACCCTCTCAAATCAGCAAGCTGTCGAAGGCTTGAGGTACCATTTAAAGGTTATCCAGTGCTGCTTGTATCTCTATTTTCAATTACCCCCACTTGTTGGCTTTGAAGTCTTTAGTATGGAAAATAAATCATAGCTCAACGTGCTGCTCCATCATTCAGCAATGCCTGACGTGACAGTCTCAGAAGATCACAAGATCATAGTGATAAGGGTCTAGTTTTAAAATGTTTACCATTTCCCAGTTGGATCTTTGACCTTGGACTGCATTAATGTTGTGCCATTTTTAGGTCTAACGCCAATCTCTGTCTTGCAACATATCATCATTTTAATGCCTGATTTTTCCATTCTGAATTATGGTAATTTATTGTAATAGTGTGATTTGACCTTTTCTGTATTTCCTGGTTTTATTGGCTAGATGTTTTGTCCCTTTCCCCAGAGGTTAGCAGGACTTTTGGGGTAGCAGAAGAGGCAAGTGAGCCTATCAAAGCACGCAATGCTGAAAAGGGCAAACCACAAGAGCATCCTGCTAATTCAGGGGCTGGGGAACACATGGAAATTTAAAGGTGATGCTTGTGGCAAACCCCATGCCAAGAAGAGAGATGACATGTCGTCAGCCTTAGAGAGGAAAGGGCATCTTCAGGAATGGCCGAAGCGATGTCCATGAACCTCCATGTGTGAAGCAGGGCTCTGGAAGGGCTTGTTGTGCCTTCACAGTGCCAGCCTGTGTCTCACCGGTGTGGAGGTTGCTGTCACAGTTTGAAGCTGGTTCCAGAGCAGTGAAATGTCCTTGAGAGTGGATGGGTTTGTTTTTAGAGGAAATCAGCTTTGGGAATTGGAGTGAGCCCTGACAGAGGGAGCTGAAACGTAAAAGGCCAAGATGGAAAGTGAGAATGTAATCTGAATTGTTTCTCTTGCCCTCTGCCCAGAAACACTGCTTCTCTAAGGTAGGATTTACAGGCACACAATGAGAAAAGAAAGTGGTAGCTTACTATAAAAAAGAGAGAAAGAAATAAAACCCAGAAACACGAAAATAATCCCCTACAACAAAAAGCTTTGATAAAAGCAAAGCTGAGCCTGAGGGTGATGCTGCTTCTTCACCCTGCTTTTCAGCATCAGGTTTGTTCCAGGAGACTCAGCCTTTCCTTTCTGTTTTGGAGTGGGTTGGGCTGGGGTTTTTTGACTGCCCCTGGGCAATCCTTTTGAAATAAGTATTTGTGCCTGCCTCTGGATAAGAACAGCAAAATCAAGCCCTCAGCTTTTCTAGTGGCCATAGTGCCTTTCTGGGAGCAGCAGCTTCAGTCTCCACTCTCAAGGAGTGGGAAAGTGCTGCAGAGGGGCTGTGACTTGAGCCCTCCAAGGGGCATTTTGGAGCTTTTACTAATAAGGGCTCAGGCAAATATGCATCTAATCCTACCTCAAAGGGGTGGTGGTTGCTGTTATAAAGCTTTGATGGGAAATAAGTATAAAAAATAAAAGGCAAAGCAACTGCTGAGGATCTCTTGCCTTGAAAGTGAAGTAAAGATGTTGTAGAAGCCACTGTAAACAGAGTATGTTGGAAACATGATAGGATTGAACTAATCTCCTTGGGTTTGTACTGCTCCTACCAGCATCAGGATCTGGTTCACCCTTGGACATTTTTGCCACACCAGTCATGAATAATAGAAGCATGAATTTTGTCCAAAACTAGAGGCAAAGCTAATAAACATGCCTGGAGAAGGCATGATGCCACTGTCGTCCTGCTTAAATGTGTGGCCTAAGGGGAAGCAGCAGTACCAGCATCCTTCATGCACCAGCTGTAGTCCTGTGTGCCATTACTGACCCCAAGGCGCAAGGTGTAGGCCAGTGTGATGGATTAACATTAAGGGAGACCATAAAATGTATATTGTGCATATATGAAGTTGCATTTTTAGGTGATTTGTTTTCTCTTGAGCCATCCAACTCATCTCTACCAAAGAGTTAATTTATGGGTGTTTACCCAAAGTGATTGGTCCAGGGAAGGCAGTGGAGTGTAGTTTCCTTGTGAAAGGTCTCCCTTCAGCTGTAGCTGGTGGACATGTAATTCTTCTTGCTCTGTGTCTGCACTAGGTGTTTTATAACAGGCAAACATCCATCCTTTCCAGTTCATCCCAAAGGCCATTTCCATTACCCCTTGGTTGGGCTGCCTGGAAATAGCAAAGCTTCCCAGTGCTGAGCTTCAGTAAAATACTTACAATAGCACTTTGTACCTCACAGACAGTGCTTTATTTCATTGTCTCTAATGGGATTGTATTCCCAGAGGCTGGATTTGTCCTGTGGCTTTTCCCAGCAAGCTTGCACTTGACAGTTACACAGCATCTGGGCTTTAGCTGACACTTTTCAACAAGTCATGCCCCAGGTTACAGCACTGGTAGGAGTTTGGTGCCTCTGAGACTTCATCCCCTCTGTCAAATGTGGCTGAATTTGCCCATAGATCATCTCTCCTAATGAGTACTGGTACCTATGGGGCTGTTCCCTTAAGCACACACAAATGCATTTGTTTTACATGAGAAAACCAAGACAAACCCTGTCTTAATTCTGATCATGCTGGAGCCCTTAAAGAAGCTTGTCTTTATCTGACCCCATAAAGACTGTTTCTGCCCTGTAAAATGTATTTTGGATTGGTGCTGCATAACAGCTTATTTCAGGAAGTAAAGGCAGCCAAGCAGGGTTGGTGGAATCTCGGGATCTGAGTTAACTGCACTGATTTCCTGCATGATTTGAGACCAGTTGCCTTCATTTTGATGTTCATCTGCCTTAACTGTAACCAGGACAACAACAGGGAGTTTTAGCTACAGGCATCAGTCCTCATAGATGGCCATACCTAAAGGATGATTAATTAAAATACAGTAGATACATACTGGAATTGTGGGCTGATAAAGTCATCCCCCATTGGAAGGGAAGCTAAACCGGAGGTGGGTATTCCTGAGCTGTCAGCTTCCTAAGCAGCCTTTTAACAAAACCCACAGGAACTGTGATTTTATTGTACATTTTCAATCCATTCAGCCAATTCGACAGGAATATAGATGGAAGTACACGTGTGTTAGATGCCTGCTTTGTACATACAATCACCTTTGTTAGTTTGGTGTGCAAACGGTTACTTAGAAATACTAATATCTGCAGTGAGTGGTTTCAAACAGCTACACACAGGTGTATGCCTCTAGAACGTACTGTGTGTGTACACTGGGGCCTTTGAACATGGCTCCTTTTCAGTTTCCATTTGCATCCTGTTACTGAACTGGGACTTTGCACAAATATTTTAAGATAATTGTTTTAACATTTTCATGCTTGCTTTAAAAGTGTATCATCCTCTGTGATCACAGACAATGGGCATGATTGTTCAGTGGTCTCTTACTCTAATTGAGTCAATTTGCTTTGCTGGGATTTCCCTCTCCCCTGTATTCAGCTCTCAGAGTGGTAGGACCAAACAGAGTGAAGCGGATCTAATTAACTTCTCTCAAGGGTATTGACTGTCTGCAAAGGAAGGGAAAAGCAATGAGGAATACATTATGAGAGGCTATTCATTGCCAACTCGCACACAGTAGCACATCTTCCTCTTGCAAAACCAGGGTTTACATAAATTTCCTTATTTGATTGTATTTCCTGTTGCATAAAGGCACCAGTGGCTGCGTGAACTCCTGTGGTTTCTGAAGACAGGAAGTCAGAAGGAAATAAAGCAAAAGTGCTTTGTCTAAGCAGTGGAAATTAGGAATTCATAATTAGCCTTTATTTATTAGGAGGATGAAAAGTGAAATGAGAAGTGGGTTGGTGTATTATCTGCTCTCATTTAACATGTGCCCACGTGTAGGCATAGAAAATGAGCCTGACTGAAGGTCAGATGCTCCCTTCATCTCCCTTGGATGTCTGTGGGAATAGCAAGGACTTCACATCCATCCTAGGCATGCCTGAAGTCTGGAAAATCCTGTAAACACAAGAAGCTGTTCTAACAGCAAGCATTAGCAGGGAGCAGTGCCACAGATGGAGCGGGTGGGCTGCCTTGCCAAGAAGCCACTGCCTCCAGCTCAGCTGGAGATGGTGACATGGGGACAGCAGACAGACTCCTGTGCTGTGATTTCCATCCACTTCGCTTTGGGTGTTACTAAAGACCAGAAGTTCACATTAGTATAATATGAAAATACAGCCAAACTGGTTTGTGCCTCAGTTTCCCCAGTGGAAACTGTAAAGTTGAGTGATTGCATGTAGACTCTGAAGGGTTTAACCCATGGATGCTGACCTACAGTACTGCATATTACTGAGGCATGTTGTATACTTGTGAGGTGGCAGCAGCCTTCATCCCTGAGAGTGCTGGCCAGAAGCTTTCATGTGAAAACAGCCACAAAGCTGCCATGGGCATTTTCCCCTCAGGCTAATAATCCATGTTTGTAATTGGAAGGTCATTGTCACTCATTGACACAAACTCACAAGGACTTTCCTGGTACCCTTGGAATTCTGGTGGCAATATTTGCTTGCAGGATGTGCAGTTTCCTTCAGCTCTAGCGCTGTCATAGGCTCACCTTTGCTCCAGGCAGGTAGGAGCTGAGGAAAGCTGACATACAGTTACTTTTTACTCTACAAAGTAACCTTCCCACTTCTCTCCTCTGAAGCATTAAGCAGTCAGTAGGTGTTTCTGACCGTGGTACTAAGATGACAAATGAAGATGGTGTGTCTGGCTAGCCAAGGTAGCCTGAGAGCATCAGGGAGCTATTTGCAGATGTCAGAAGCTAACAAGGTGCTGGCTTTTCTGCTAAATAGAAATCCTTTCTGAATGTCCCTGCTCCTGACACAAGCTGTTGATTGTCATCTTTATTATACCATGTGCAAGTAAATACATAATAGCATCTTGCCCAAATGTATTGCCTTTCAAACTGTACCCATAATCCGTATGTCTAACACAATCTCAGTGTTTCCTAATGAATACATTTCCCTACCAATTTCTGCAGGAGGAGGGCTCTGGTCTTGTGATCTTACTCGGCAGTAGGGCTGCAGACATGTATGTGCCTCTTGAAGGGGGAAAGGATCAGGGATGGGGAAGGGACATTATCAGCACCTGCATCAGCACATCATCACATGAGATTACAAGAGACATTAAAGGTATAACCTGAGCACAATGACCCTTTTCTGGACACAGGTGTGAGCAGCATCAATGCTCTCAAAATAGTTTTGCTGCAGCATCACC
>JAVHNF010095627.1:0-18385 GCA_034783455.1 Micropsitta finschii | reverse complement strand
CATCAACACAGAGCACCCAGTCTTTGTGGGAAACATCCCTCCACTCACACTTTGGGAAATCTCAGTGGAGAGGGGTAACACGTCAATGGAAGCTTTATTGTTTCCAAAAGACTATTATGTCATCTTAATGCAGTTTAGATCCAGTGCCTGCAGCTGCCTTCTGTTTAAGATTTGTTTCATTTAAGTTTATATCATTCTGAGAGACTTAATTCCCATTCATAGCTGCTTGGATCTAGGTCTTTAGTTTTATTATTGATGTGATGCAGCACGAGTTATCCCTCTAAAAGCTGTTCTCAGCTGAATGGTTAAGCAAAACATCAATCCGGCCCCAGGGCTCAAAGCTAATCTTTCAGCTCATTACATTTTAAAGATTGCAAACAGTCAGAAGGCCTGGAATTTATGTAACTTGGGTTATATACAGTAAAAAGCATGTAAAAGTTATATAACTTAATGTTCATATCAGATGTTGAAAAATAATAGGTATATCAGACACAGGAACATAACAAAAATGTCTCAGAGGAGTATTTAAGGTTATCCTTTGACTAAACACACACAGAGAGCAACGTATTTTCACATATAATTAATTCTTTCATCTTTCATTTAAATTTTATAATAGCATTCTTACACGTACTTTAATAGTACTCTTAAATCTCTGCATGTTTAAATTGAGTTTATGAACAGGCTAATTAATTTTGCTGCCCTCATTATGGTGACATCAAAGTTCCTGTTTACCTGGGCTGTTAATAACTTGGCTGTAAAAGTATTACAACTAACACTAAAATTTTGTCATAGAAATATCTTGGGAACTGCACAGATTTCTAAGTAGAAAGGCAAAAATTATGCCAATTTAAAAACAAGATCAAGAATCACATTGCCATGATATTGTTTTTACCTCTTAGGGCACGTTGTAAGGTATGCACTCAGTGAATAGAATTACCCTATCAAATTAATCCAGACTTTCTGTGTTTAAGAATAGGTATCTCTTGTTTAAGGTATGATATGAAGAAATACCTGTATGGTCCTCCAGGCTGTATTATTAATGAAACCAAGTGAGAAGTTCTTAGGCATTCTTGCCAACCTTAAACTCTATAAATCTCAGCCTGGCACCCTCCATGTTTAAAAAAGTATAGAACTTTAAATAGCACTTCTTCTTCTTCAGCTATATGATTTATAAATCATCTCCTGCCAGGCTGTGGTGTAACACTGTGGCCCTTTTCCTACCAAAAAGCCTACCCGGTGCACCAGATGCTGCCAGTCAGTGGAATACACAGGGCACAACTTTCAAGAGCCACAAGAGCTGGCGTACTTCAGATGCAGTACATTACTGCTCTCTCTCATGTGCTAGGTATGCACTTGGCCTGTGATAACTCATATACCAGCAAACAGGCTATCATTCACACTCGTGTCTGGACTACTGCATGGTGCCTGAGTGGAGGAGAATCGGCAGGAGAGTGGGAAACAGAGGATTATGAAGGAGAATGCATGAGATGAATGAAGAACTCATGTTATATTTACTTGAGTAAATACAACTCCTCACTTTTTTTTTCTAAATTTCTCAGATGACACTAATACAGTCATTTATGCCACTGAACTTTGAGCTTTTAACACAAGCTAAATTAAAACTATCGTCTCTACAGGATCCTTACCTCCTCAATGGAAAATAAAAGGCTACAGAGGGCAAATCAATCCAGCTAAAATCCAAATCAACTTCCAAGATTCTGCCACTGTATTAAGGTCTATTACCAGAGCACCCCTTCTTCTGGAATAGGAAGTCTTCTACTTCAGTGAGACTACTCCTAACAATACCTAGTGAAGGATTCAGTGACGGATGTTCTGGATCTCAAGGCTTCCAGTGTTTTTCTGGCTGTTTGCCATTATGTTCACCTACTCACAAGCAGAAAGCCCAGAATTCAAAAGGTTTCATTTAAAACATGGTTCTCAAGGAATCCTTTATTCCCCAGATAGCCATAGACAAAATGCATCTCAGTTTTTAAGTGTATCAACAGATCTGCCCACTGATGTCAGCCTCATGGAAAACAGCTCTCCAAACTTGTACTTACATTAAAATCAGTTTTGGATTGATTAGAACCAGTTCTTTAATCACTTAGATCTTTTTATACACCTGGGGGGGATAATAGTTTTGGACGTACAACCTGACTCTATTCCCATTGAAGTTAATAGGAGATTTGCCATTAATTTCCAGAGGAAGAGGATGAGGCCCCAGACTTTTAAGAAAATGATGCAGTAGTGCTTAATGGATCGTGCAGACCTCCTTAGCTGAAAATACCTTTGTGGTTCCAAGTTTCCATCTACCTTTCCTGGATAAACATGGACATTTAGTTCTCTATTTCAGATTGTTTCCAATTAACATTTGCAACAGTCATATTCCCTTTTTGTCTTCTTTCAAAAAAAAAGAAATACTTAGCATGTTCCATGATGGTAGGAAATGCCAAGGAATCATTCCAGCAAGTAAAATTTCATACATCTAGCTGGCTAGTAAGAATAAATAATGACCTTTTCCACATGCCAGCAAATATAAAACGTTCATATTTCCACAGGCACAAGCTTAATGGCCATCTGAGATGTCTGATTCATTTATGATTTAAGTACTGTTTATAGGAGTTGACCAAAGAATTTACTTGATATCACTGAGGAATGCAAAACATATGAGTAAATTATATAATGCAGATATCCACATGCAATTCACCATAAAAGAAATAAAACATATTTACAGTGAAAAAGTAAACTTTTGCATGCACATCCGTTTCTATGCAATCATTCAGGCCCAGTTTCCATCACTTAGAACCCGTTCTGCAGGTTTTCAGTTAGCATATTGCAATTTTGCACTGGAAGCCTGAACTTATGCATCTTGTTTTCTTACTATTACTCCCTTTTCACTACTCTCTGTCTCTCTGTGTGTTCTGCTTATGTTTGCTATATGATTGCTACTAAGTGCAGACCTCTGCTGTTTATATAAGAAGCACTAGTTTCTTGTCCAAAATAGGCATCCAGAGCCATTAGGGATTGGTTGCTTTCTTGCAGATGCTGTTGCAGAAGGATGTGGTGCTCCACTAGTCATGTGCCTTATTTGTCAAACATTAGCAGATGGCACTAAATACTCCATCTATGCATGGGAAACAATGGACAGAAACCTAAGTTTCTGTGTTAAACTGAACATTTAAGCTCCTTCAATGTACTCATAGGGCCTCACTCCAGTCAACACAGCTACCTCTTATGACAGCTTCATCCCATCTATCGTAGATGGTTATCAATATGTGCAATGAATTATCCTCATTTTTCTTCAATACCTACAGCAGGTTTAAATTAATAAACACATTAAAGCTAGTGTATATGGTCAACCTCTGGCATGCAACTGCCTTTACTGCTTAACTGTTAGGATGGTCCCTGGTGTAGTTTTGACCTGGGTCGTCTAGCACTCTCCAAAACAAAGTCTGGATATATTTCAGGAGTTAGCCAGGAACTCTTCCCAATACTCACAAAAGAATGGACATGTCTCATTTTATTTACTGGACTAGATGTAGCTTACATAACTAGCTTAGATGATGTACTTCTAATTACAGCAAGGCTCTAGACTACTTGAGATGAACCCCATCCAGTATGACTGAAGCCTTCATAGCTGGCCAGTGACTATAGACGTTCTACTAAGAACAAGCACTTTGGTCCCACAGTTCCAGATAGAGTTGCTACTTCCAAATCTTGTCTGATCTAAAAATGGCTGTGATAGCATTTTTCATGTTTAGAATTGGCCTCATTGTACTAACAGCTATATAAACAAGACCTAACAAAAAACATCTCAAATACACTGAATAAAATTGAACACAAAGCAGTAACAGGAGTAATGGGATGTAAACTGGTAAAGTATGCATCAGCAGCAGCATGATATTTCAGTTAAGCAGTGTACATTTTATGGACTCTCAGAATCATTTAGTTTGGAAGGGGGTTTTAAGATCACCTAGTCCATCATACAGTCTAACCATGGGCAGGAATATCTTTCCACTAGACCAGGTTGCTCAAAACACCACCCCAATCTGACCTTGAACACTTCCAGGGATGGGGCATCCACAGATCTAAGAGCAACCTGTGCCCGTTCTCAGTACCCTCGTAGCAAAAAATTTCTTCCTTATGTCCAATTTAAATCTTCCCTCTTTCAATTAAAAATGGTTGCCCCTTGTTCTATCACTGCAGGCCCTGCATAAAGTTTGTCTCTATCTTTCTTCTAAACTCCCTTTAAGTACCAAAAGGCTGCAATAAGGTCTCCCCAGAGCCTTCTCCAGGCTGAACAGCCCCAGCTCTCTCAGCTTTTCCTTATAGGAGAGGTATTCCAGCTCTCTGACCATTTTCATTGCCCTTCTCTGGACATGCTCTAACAGGTACATGTCCTTCTTATACTGGGGTTTACATTTCTAAATGTTCATCTATTCATTTTTTTCATGGTTCTCCAGTACTGATACACAATTTCACTCTAAAAAAGATATGATACATGCCAGCAATAATACTATGATACATAAACAGGCATTCCATGATTAATACATTTCCTTGAGTATTTCGCCTCACTGCTTGGCTGTTGGAAGTTAGGTAGGATGAAGACTGCTGTAACTAAAGGAAAATTTTCATATTTTTTCTTATATCAAAGACTGTCATGCAATATGATAGACGGCATGCAAAACCAACATGAGCAATGTGTTTTCCTTTACAGTCTCTCACATTAGCCATAGATACATGATTTCCTCCATAGTGACTTCTCAAGGGCATTAGGCAATCTGTATGTAATTCATTTGACTTATATTTTGCAGGGTTGTATTCTCCCATGTTACTGCTTTGCCACAAAGGGACTGCATAAAAAGCATCCCAGAATACAGGCAGACTTCAGAAGGAAATTTTTTTCAAAGCAGTAAGTTGGCTGCTTGCTATGGCTTATTATGTGGAATGTAGTCAAAAGGTACAAACAATCTGTGTGTCTAGCCTCAGTTAAGTGGAGAGTGGGACTTGTTTCATGGTCAAATACTTAGACTCCCTGGAACAATTTGTTTGATTCCTGGAAGAGCTGACTTGGACAATGAGATTTCCAAGGCTCCACTGGATGCCATGGAACTCACTGTGGGAGCGGCCGCAGCCTGCTAGCCAAAAAAATTAAAAACCTAAAGTCCTCTTACTTGTGGTAAACTTTACACACTGAGGCAGGTTTCACATGACTCAAATGAGTCATGACCTATGGCCAAAGCAGTACTTGTAGTCAGTGGTACAAAGTATGTCATTGCGGTTATTTGGCTACTTGTCTCATCCCAGCTGTAGCTGTAGGTAAAAGCTCTTGATGATTACTTATAAAATATACTTTAAGATAGCCTGGGCTAAAAAATGTTCTGAAGTGACGCAACATTCACAGGCATCAGTATAAAGTGTCCATAAACTTCACATGGGTTTTAGCTCAGGCCCTGAGGGGACATACTTTACTAAGTGGGCAGGGAAAGTCAGCAGTCAAGTGGTGATTATCATCTTTACATAAGCCTCACATCTGACTGCTGGGAGTAGGAATTCCAGCTGGGAATGTTCAAGCCACTGTCTGTGTTGAAGTTATGTCATCAAAAATGTAGCTCTTGGCTGGAGTAATTTCAAATCATAAAAGTTCTGTAGTTTGTAAAATTGGGTTTTGGATATATAGAAGGCAGTCTAATGTATCAGCATTGCTCTCCAAACATCATCTTTCATTTTAAAACAGTGTTAAGGGCCAAATTCTCTGTGTGGCTTCAACCCAGACTCTAACTCTGCACAGGGTGAGTAGCCATCTAAATATACTGGTCTTGAGGAGTGTACAGTTTAATTCACACACAACCAACAAGGAATGGCAATGGACCAACACAGAGTGAATGATCATATATAAGCCAGAACATTTCATTTGTTCCTTTTTTAAAAAATGTCAGGAGTGTTACTGGGGGGAGGGGGTGGTATTAGAAGTGCAGCTGGAAGAAAAAATGCATCAGGTGAAATTAAAAAGCAGAATGAGGTTTCATAATGCCTCATAATTCATAGTGAAGCTTAAAACAAGCAGAAAGGCAACATGTGATAAGTCTCAGAGTCACTTGTGGAAAAATGGAGAGCCAAGGAAAGCATGAGAGTGTGCTCTTCCAGCCCTGTAGGAGAAGCAGCATCCTAAAACTGTCACCTCCTTGGGGTTAGTGTGCTCAGCTACCAGTGCAGCTGCAGTATATAAAACCACTGCTATAACTTTCTGAAGTTGCAATAAATGTAGCACACTGTGACTCATGATCTATTGCACATTGACTTTGGAGAGGTGAGATGTATTTTATTAATCTCAGGTGGAATATAGTCTTCCTGATTCAAGCTATGGCTGTAAACAAGCAGTGCTAGGGCACGGGCATGAATGATGGAATCCAGTCATCCACACTTCTTTTTTGTTGGCATGACTGGCACTTTTTCAACCAGTTAGTCGTCTTGCAGGCATTGTTCAGGCACGGACATGCACCAGCCCTTCCAGTAGGTGAGGTGTAATTTCAGCGGGGCAAGGAAAAGGAGTGACAGACTTAAACAACATGGGCATGGCTACTCTACGCTGTGTGGCCTCAGAGCTGGAGAACGGGCCCTTGCTCTTCTCAGTTTATTAGCTTGGGTCTTAGATGTCTGAACAAGCACAGAGGTTGTCACTCTCCCTAGAGGTGCTTAAAGCAATGAGCTCTCTCCCTGTGGGCAATCTGCAGTATTCTGTTTGGAAATCAGTATTTCACGGGGCACCTATCAAGGTCCCACCTTGATTTGCCACCACAGGGTATCTGCAAGTCCTTCCACCTCTCTACAAGTGTGCATTTCCAGCAGAAACAAAGGTATGGTGATCTGATAACATCAATGTGTTCTGAATAGCAGTGATATTAATTAATGTCTTATTAAGTATTCCCACCACAGAAGAACATGTTCAACAAAATAATAAGTCTTTTCTTTGAATTAATTATTAAGATTTTCTTAACTCAGAGCAAATTACTTGAACAAACTGTATCATGCAGACTAATATTTTAATTGAATATGTAATTCAAGGCAGGCAAAACCAGCACTCCTTACATTTAGGGAGCTATGGTGTTATCATTCCTTAAACCTTCAAAGTCAAACTCACTTCTGACATATTCAGTACTCTGTTTTTTGACTTTTCAAAAGAATCTCACAAGACTGAAGAATTTCTGGGTTTAATATAGGAGGCATGAATGCAAACAACAGTTCTTTTTTTAAAAGAAAATGTTCTGTGTGTTCTTCCACCCACCATAAACTTCTTTGGCACCAAACACCCCTCCAAGCTTGTTTCAGTTTCGGTCCCACTTGTAGCCATAAGCCTCACTTTTGACAGGTTTGCAGCCCCCATTTATTAGCAGCAACAACAAAAGTTGCCTGTCTTAAGACACCTCTCATAGCAGCAGCAGTCCTCTTGGTCAGGCCAATAGATTGGGAAGTGTTGCTCCCTGTAAGCAAACTTTGTAACACCCACCTCTAAAGGAGGCTTTGATTTTGCTGGAATCTGAGCACCCAGAAGGAAATATCCAGACAGTGTTCAGTGCCCGCTTTGTTATTCAGATAAATTCTCATTACAGAAGAATGTTGTTAAACCCTGCTTGTAGGGCAAGAAATAAGATATTTCAAATCTTGCAGAAAAATATTTCTACAGAGACATTCTGAGATCCGGTTTTCTTGTGATATGTTTGAATTCAGCCATGAAATCACTCAGACCTTCTGAAACACAACATAAAAACCAAGGAAATGTTTTATGACACTTCTTCTGCATAAGGCAGCAATGGGAGCTTAAAGAAGGCAAAGACAGTGCTGAATATCTCTGTTAACTAGTCAACACTTCATAACTCTTTGTCTCACCCCTTAACACTGAAAGTGCTGCCCCTATATCAGCTGGAAAACATCAGTGTTTATCATTCAGAGATATCACAGTGGTAGCCCTGGGAGGTAAGCATGCAGTATTTAGTATGCCTATAACTCTTAGAGAAAAGAAAGTAGACTAGGAAATCTCCTAAGGTTGTTTAGTTAGTGAAGTTTAGGTACTGACGAGTGCAAAACAAATCAGAAAGGAAATTAAGTGTATGTGACAGATATTTGTCACATTACTTAATAGTGCTATATGGTTCAGTGATAAAGACAGATTGATTCCAACTCACATGTCCAAAGAACTATTGGGCATCCATTCTGTTTCTGGTGTATTAGACTGTCTCAGATTCTTAGACTAACCTTGAGCCAGCCTGGTGATAGAGACGGGTAGGCACAAGGTAATTCAAGCTGCTCTTTCTTGTGCACACATTACTTCAGTAGCATCATTAAATCCACATCTGGGAGAGACTAAAAGATAATGTGCTGAGATGTCTTTTTATTTCCTCCTTAGGAAAAATACCGCATCGTAGATAAAAACATTGTTATGCACATTGGCTAAAAGTCATAGTAATTAATGTAATAGCAGCTTTTGTGTTCAAGTAGTTGTAACCATGTTCCAAAGTCAGCAGCCCATTGTAAAAAAGAAAGAAGTTCTCGCCTTTCCAGGTCTTCTCATTTAAATCTAACTACAGAATAGTTAAGGCTGTAAAATAGCAGTCTGAGCTATGAACATGTCTTTACAGTAACAGTTCAGGAGAAAACCCCAAAACTCAAACTCTGCCTTGCACTTGTCTGATGTCACCTTCTCATGGCCCAAGTGCTCAGTCTGTCTCACAGAGGAGAGCAAGAATAAACCTAGTCAGCTATTATTGATTATTAATTTATTGTTATATTTTATTGTAGCACTGCTGCTCCATGTCAGATAAGCTGTGTCGAGAAATGAATAGGTGTTTTGAACTTCCAGGCTAAAGTGACAGTAGCTGTTAAATAGTGAACTGTTATAAAAGAAGCTGAGGCCCCATAAAAGGAATAAAACTGGATGAAAGGTGTCTCCAGAGATTTTCATCTCATCTCCCACAGACTTATACTAGTCCACCAATTTCTGATTAATAGCTCTTTAGGGGGTGGGGTAAATTTCTAGGAACAAAGTAAAACCTGTGTTAAAGTGGTGAAACTTGCCAAAACCAACAGATATAATCTCCTTCTTTTAAAGGCATGTAAACAAACGTTTGGTGATGAATCAGTATGGTCATTAAGCCTTGACCTTAACTACCTTTATACTGACAATCCATAGCTATGTGAGGTGAAATTTGAGAGATCTTAAGGTTTCTGTTAAAAGTTATCAGTCTTCTAAGAAATTTTCTAGACCACATTAAATAAATCACATTTTTTTCCTTTGCACATTCGTGCCGGTGGGGGGGGTGGGAATTTAAATTTCAGGTACCTTTCATGTCATTTGGATACTTCAGTTAACACTATTTAAGGATATTCAGCACATTACATGCCATCAGCTGTGTGGGTGCAAAGGAGGTATTGGCAGGATGAGTTTTTTCAGGAAAAGACGTTGTCCTTTATATCATTTTCTACAGGAAGAGTCAAAAGGGTTTTGGCTGAGTTGGGTTTCTTCATTTGTTTGTTTAGGGGGGGTTAAGTGTGCAAACAGCTGGATATTTCTAGTACTTCTTCTTTTTTTTTTTTTTTTCTGTAAGGAAAAAATAAAAAGAAGACAGAGCAGCTACTGTTTTTACTGAGTTTCAATTCATGAATAAATTCAGTTCAGATGAACCCGCATCTTCAAAAAAATCTAACATTCTGCCCCCAGATTTGTCTTCTTGTAATCAAATATATTTGCTTAAAAATACATTGTCCAGCTGTCTCAGTGTATACACTTCTTAAAGACAGTGGATGTGAAATTAAGTTTATAGAATTATAGCTTAAGAAAGAGAGGCATAATCAGAGTCTCACTCAAACTCAGGCATCTGTAGCATTCAGAAAACTTACCCTTATGTGAATTCTACAGCAGACATGTCATCTAGTTCTACTTTATATGACCCACTGGTAAATTTAGCAGAATTAATGAAGAAGTGCTGGTCAAAACCACGCATATTCAAGAAATGTATGGAAGATGTGGAGGATGATTGCATGCACTGGTCCTCTCTTGAGTCCATGTTTATATCCTCTTTGCAGCCAACCATTTCCATGAACTAAAGAGGTCTCTAGTGAGGACCACTGTGTTCCACCACTGCAGGTCTCCGGTTTCCTAGGGAACATGGCAATCCTCTTTGCCTCATTTCTTCTCCTCTGCCACTCTCCAAATACACCTAACCTATTTCCGTTGCTCATTCAAGTGCAAAACCAGTCTTATTTTTCACTTTCAATAAACATCTTCAGAGTAAGCATTTACATGTACTTTGAAGAAATCTCTCTTCAATTGGTTTGTTCAGTCCTCCCTCACACCTATGCATATTTTAAACAACCAGAACATTCTCAAATACCTGCTGCATAATGAGCCACCTCTTTTTGTTTGCTCTTTCTGAACATGTCTTTGGATGGCTTCGTTTGACGGCCCTGTTGCTGCATGGGACAAGAGACAGGGGCAGATGAAATTCCACCTTACATGACTTCCCTAAACTTGTTCAACAGATTAACGGCAGGTCTGAGATTATGTGTTCCCTTTCTGTACTTTCTTGTTTCTGCAGAAAGGTCTATTTTACTTTCTTCCTGAGCTATTTCTAAAGCTAGAGGAACTGTCTTCATTATTTCCCATTCAGAAACATTAATTCACCCTAAGATAGTACCCCATGAATTAAAGACCATTAAGCCCTCTTGCTTGTAGATGTTACGGGGGGGACCAAATTGCTTATAACGCTGTTGCCAGAACTGCAAGCCTGAATTCAACATCTTGTTAAAGCAGTAATTGCAGCGATATTCAGGATAGGTTTTGGTTTGCATCACCTTTTGTGCTTTTTCTCCAGGCACTCAGGAGTAGGAACTGTCCTGGTTAGTATCAACACAAAGCCCAGCAGTGGTCTTGCTCCTCACCTTGTATTTAATACAGTGAGGGCCAGAAAGGACACTGCCTTCCCACAGAAGTTTCTATCCAAACATCTTGTATTTCAGCCCTGCTGTTCATGTCTCTATGTGTTCATGTTTAAATGAAACCACTCTTCATCTTCCTCGATGGTTTTCTAGCTCTGTGATGCTCACATCATTGTGCCATATGTGCAGTATGGATGTGTTGTTCCTAGTGTAGCTCTTAAACCCCATATGCTTCAGTCTGTGGGAAAGAAAATATTATATACGCAATCAACAGGCTATTTCTCATGTAAATTTTTCTTCAATGCCTTAAAATGGATTTTCCAATGAGATTTAATATTCATTGTTCTTGACTTATTCAAGCAAATCCCACAACCATGTTTGAAAATTATTTATTTATTTATTCCCTAAAATTCAGGGGCAGAACATGCCACTATGATATGAAAATTCTGTATAAATAGCAACCAGTACACAAGAGCAAATGAGGAGAACAATCTCTACAGTCAGTTTATGTCATCTGGTATTTCAAAGCGTCATCCATGTGTGCCCTCCTTCTGAAAGTTATTTTGCTATTGTATATGGTGGAATTTAGTACAGCCAAGTAGTGGATCATGTAACTTAATTCTGCAGTTCTTTAGCTATGGAATAATGTTTAATGGTAGTTTGTTATTGTTCCAGAATCAAGCACTATGCAATACAGAGATAACTTAACACCTTTCCTATGGAAAGAACACCTTTCCTGTGGAAAGAATATAAGCAATGAGACAACACTATGTTAGGGAACTGGTTGACATACACAATAAGTAGACTGTGCTCTGTTCAAGTCACTTAATGATAAATTACCATTTTTAAGAAGTGGTGCCCCTAAGTAACAGAAGTTCAAGACTCTTAGTTGTTTTCCAGGGTGAGACCTTAACCGCAGGCAGATTTACAATGAGGCTATAATTCTAATGTGTCTAGGATAACTAGTATGCCCTGCATGCCTTGGGAATACCAAGCTAATAAGAATAATTTAAATAATATGCAAAAGAACATTTGAGGATTTAAACTGTGACATCCATGTTCTTAGCAAAACCATGTGGTATTTGCTTTGCAAGCCTGTTCTTGATTTACAGACTGTAGAAGGTACAATAAAATATTGCTATTTCAATGACCACAGTCAGGTGCTTTTTTAAAGTGCTTGCTAGCTATTCAGAGACAGTGCCTATTGCAATCTTCAGAAAAACTGTGTTTTTCTCTTCTTTGATATGGCCCTCTTAGCTTTATTTCCAAGTGTTTCTCAAATATCTATAGACAGTTAAAATCTTTAAAAGCATTCAATCAAAGCCAATAAGAGACAATTATCTCAAGTTTGTGCCTAGTAAACACTAGTATAACACAATATTAATGGAAACCATCACCTCTTTTAGTACATCACTTTTGATCATTACTAACTCATGGATAATGGAATAAATTTTAGCATCCATACCCAGTCCAATGCTGTTTAACAGCCAGTGATGAAGAACATATATTCAAGCAGCAAACTAACTGCCAGTGTGACCTGGCAACTAACTGGTCAAATTAACTGCCAGTGTGACCAAGAAAAAGGGGTCTGAAACACACATCCACCTGAAGCCTGCAGGCTGCTTAGGCATGTATGGAAAGCAAAATCAGTAGACCACTAGTGGCCATTATTTTCCCTTGAATAACCTAATGGTGTTAATGAAGACCAAATAAAAAGTAGTAGTGAATGAATCAAAAATAGACCCTTAGTCTATTTAAAGAACATCAGAGAACATTTTACTGCCCACAAACATGTTCCCTGGTGCGATTTTTGGCTCAGGTCAGCCACGTAGAATTAGCATGGGCCAGGCACCATTCTCAATGAATAGTTGCATAGGTCACATCTTCTTTCTTCCATTAAGACATTTAAATAGCATGGATGTGGCCAGAAGAAACTTGTTAGCCTTCAGGCTAGAAAACAGGTCCTGACATTGCTCAGTTTACATATCTGGATTTTAGTTTATTCTACCTCTGAGTCACCTGAAAAGCCTGATACACAGCAATAAGATGATGATACAGTGTAAGACATGACGTGTGTCTGTGTAAATTCATCCACCAACTCCAGGAAGGACAGGAAAAGAAATAAGATAGCAGCACAGTCCTTGTGAGACCACCACTGAAGGGATAGCATCAGTAAATCTTGCACAGAAATACAGTGAGGGAGACCTGCATCACATATGCAGCTTCTTAGAGCTCAAAAAGCCCATACAACTCTCACAGCCCATCAACATTAGGCACATCAGCCAATATTTGTTCCAGGTGCTCTGCAGGAAAAAAAAAGAAAAAAATAGCCATTAAAAATAGCTGAATAGCAAGGACGGTAAATGTGTTGCCCATCTCCCCCTCCATGACACCCAGGTTTTCTTCCAAAGAGTATGGCAGCAGAAAGGCTGAAATTCAAACTGTACTTTTTGTTTTGCTGAATCTGTTTTATAGATACCTGTTGCTGGGTTACAAGGGTGTTGCTTTTTACTTTTCTGACTACTGGAAAGCCGGTGCAGATGTTTTTGTCGGTTTTTGTATCAGTGATCCAAAAAATCACCTAATGATGCAGCACATTCTGGTAGCTGCAGAACTAGTGAATCATCACAGCAAAAGCACTACATTGTCAAAGCATGTCCACTCAGACTGATCGACTGAGATCATAGTTCTGCAGTTAATGAAAGGCCTGATTTCTTTGGATGATGAGGCCAGATGGAGATCACGTGAGGCTGCCTTGGCAGAGACTCTGGCCCAGATTCTGAAATCTGCTTGCATATTAGATAATTCTCCAGTGCTAAAGAAGGAATTTAAACCTTCAGTTTAAAATCTGTCCATCTATCTGTTACTTCTAACAAACCCCTAGATACCCAAACTGACCTCATGTAGAAGACCTCCTTATGCTAACAGGAACAGTGAGGGAATGAGCAAGTGAAAACATACACGCATGCACATACTTTTTGAAAAACACATTAACAGAAGACAGCATTTCAAGCCGTATGATAATATAGTGCATTAAAATGCACTCCTAATACATTATTTGTTGTGTGACTGAGTAGAAACAGCATATGCAAATTGATTCTAAGCATGCAGTGTAATTCCCATGCATATGAGCTGTGCAAATGGGAATTCAACTTTGTTATGAGCACTGACTGAGACACGATCTTTGGTCATTTAATTTTTTTCTATCTCTGAGTCATCAGTCTCCCTGCCTGATAATGAATTTGAATGTGAGTCTGTATGATACTTTCTCATTCTCAATCATGTATTCTCCTGTCATCATGTCATTTCCAGGGAAACACAGTTAGAATCACATCTCACAGTGATGTGGCAAGAGATTGCTTTTTCTAGAGGAGGAGGAAATATTTGTCACCTTAATGACTTAAAAATTTATGCTTTTGAGAACTGTCCACATTACAGCTTCATTGGTCTCAGGAGCACTGTACCATTTGCCTGGTGAGTTTCATCTTCATGGTAACTGAGAACATGCCCATCAGGCTCACAGAAGGAGAAGCAACATGAGTGAGTGAAGTTACACTGTATGTTATGCAGTTACAAAAGCAAATACGAGATGAATCATCCATTTTCAGGACCCAGTATTGTCTACTGATGCAATTTTCAGCATGCTCTTCTTAAAAAATTACAGTGGCTTGTAGTGGATTCCATACCCTTCTTGCTATTGTTTTTCCTTCACATCTTCTTTCAAGTGGCTTTATGATGTTACGTGCATAGAGACAATGTGGGGGATGTATGGCATATTTGATACTCAAAAAATAATATTGCAGGTGAGAGGACACACCTATGGACAGACTGCCTGCTCCCTGGAATAAACCTGAATCTCCTGTAAAGAGAAAAAGATGCTCAAGTAACAAATCCAGTTTATATTTCCAAGTCTGTTACTCAAACTCTAGGTTTGAGGAGTCAATGGAAGTACAGTAAAAACTGTATGGACTGAAGCTGGTAACTGCGTGACAGCTCTCTTTCTTCCTAATATACACCTCAAGAAATATTACGTGAGTGCAGCTTGACCCATGACCAGAAAGAAGGTATCAGAAGAGAAGGTAATGGGGATGGCAGAGCAGTAGCACACTCTTTGTTCAAGAACTTTGCTAATTAATGTCTTACGCCTCCGCTTTTGCTTTCTAACAAAGTCTTGAGACACAATGGCAAAAGTGTATGTCTCCATCGCCCTCTAGTGCCAGGTCCACTTTAAAGATGTGCGACAGCAGTGCGCCCTGGTCATACCAGGAGGCAGGTATGAAGAGCCCAAGCTGCTTGATAACTTTCATAAAAGGATCAAGAGGAGGAAGCTGGGAGATCTTTTTCCCCATTAACAAAAGTAAACATAATAAATTACATCAAAAAGTCTAAAGTAAAGGATAATTGAGCACAAATTGCCATGCACAATGACCACTTAACAAAATGTCAACAGGTAATTGTCATACAGTGTTGTTCACTTTCTTTGATGTTTTACTCAGTAATATTCATAACCATTAAGCATCATTTGCATAGACATGGAACAAGGTACATGAGAGATATAGAATCAAATAATAACAAAAAAAGAGAACTTTCCCACTTAGTTTATTCAATTATTTATACTGGATGTGCAAGTTTGTTCTCCTTTCCAGCTTAAAGGCCAACTGAAGAAACTGGAACATGGAAACTGGGCAGTGCAGGGAATAGATTTACAGACTGTTTAAAACCCCTTTGATCTTCATTTGGCCATGTTGCATTGTTGGTTTTTATTTGGATTTAGTTTTACTTGTACAAACTTGGTGCTGTCAGAATACTGTGCATTCATATAAAATGCAGAAATACGTACTTTTGAAACTAATGTTTATTCATTTCAAGTAGTGATGTGGAAACTTTAAGGAAGGTCCTCTTTACACAGGTTTATTTCAACAGGTGCAAATTCCTGGTATTAAACCTATCGCTGAGATTTGTTTTAGTCTAATTTAGTCAAACCTCTTCTAAATTACAGCAGTTCTCAAAATGCCCTTAAAACTTGTAGTATAACCTGTTCTTTAAAGCTGCCTCTTCTCACCCAGCTGTCTTAGGGTGATTGTTTAATCCATTACAGAGTTTCTTCACTTTTCTGAATAAACAAATTCAGACCCAGCAGTCCCTCATCTCCAAAGGAAGTTGTAGAATACTTCCTGCTCCTTGGACAAAGAAGTGATTAAGAAAAATGTGTATTGGCTTGCTGTTTTGGCCTACTACATCAGAGGGGCTCAAGTGGAAAGCGAGAAACCTAAGTGGCCACTCTGCAGGACCAGAGCTGACACCCACTGGAGGCAAAGATGCAACTCCAGTGCAGATAAGCTGGTGGAAATGGTCCTTTGTTAAATCCTGTGACTCCTTCATTCAAAACAGGACAAACTAGCATGAAAACATGCTAGTTACTCAGGCCACAAAGCACATTTCAAACCTCCATGGCTGGCCACACACCTTAATATTCATTAATCATCATTCATGAAAAGAAAAGCATGGAATTGAAAGCAGGATGAATAACAGCTGCGGGTCATTTCTAGAGCCCAGGGCTCTAAGTACCCACTCACACTTTGCAGATTAACTAGATAGTATTAATTTCTGATCCCTACCAGCTCCCCTGGATTGCTGATATTCTTGATAGCTCTGAAGACATAAGCCAACCTGGAATAAAACCAACCTGAAAGCCACTATCTTTTCTTCCTTTTAACATCACAAAACAGAACAGCTAAGGTGGATAGACAACTATAATTATAACTTAGGGTTCTTTTTGCATAAGAATTGTCATGTTTTTAACAAATATTAGGAAGTCATCTAAGCCTCAGCTACACTATAAAGAACAAGAAAAATATTTTCAGAGATCTGTGCCTGAAATTGGAAGATAGACACGACCTAAGAATCAGAATGAATGATGCACTCTTTGAAAAACGTGCACGGCCCCAGTATGTGCTTCGTAAAACTATGTTTAACACTTTATAGAGCTTGAACTGGCCATGCACACTTTATTATGTATGTGGAAACAGCTGTTCACAATTAAGTTCTTTATTCTTCAAATACCTACTACTGGGCACAGAATTGACTGCCATATGTAATCCAAGTCAGTGATCTATACCTCCATATAGACATACTCCACAGTACCCTTAAAATGCTTCTCTTTATAATAATGTTAGTTTTTCTGCATAGTAAAAAATGGAAACTCAGAGCCTAATTTTCCTCTCATTCCTACCAACATGAATAAAGGCAATGGAGCTGCGCTCATGAAAGCAGATGTAAAATAGAACTATGGTCAAATCCCTAGAGTCCATTTTAATTTTTGCAAGTTGTATATCTGAAAACTAAAACAAACACCTGCCAAGCCGCTACCAGTACAAAAGGTCAGTCTTTCAGAGAGCAGCAGAACTTCTCTTTGTGAGAGATATCCTTTCCACAGGAAGGAGGAATTGTCTGTCACCAATATTACACGTAAACCATAAGAACAGGCAGCGACAGCTTGGTCAGAAGGCTGCTTTCCTTGACTCTACATGCACCTTTTCCCTTGGCAAAAATGGAATATTCTGTTACTTATGCAGAACAACATACGCAAAGGAAATGGTTTGGCAAGCTTGTTTCCAAGTGTAAAGGGCTTTCTTAGTTCCCAGTAGCCCTGCCAATAAAACTAAAGCTCTTCTAACAACACTCACATTGGTCTTTCCTTAGGATGCATTTGAATGTTCCTATGTCTACTAAGGTACTTCCTTTCTTTAGAATTCTTTGTGTCCAAATGTCAAGTAATTACTATGGATGAATGTGTTCCAACAGATACTTAATACAAAGCTCAGGAAAGTAACTCATTATATGTTGGGAGCCTCAGACACTTGAGGCTGTCTGATAGAACAGGATATTTAAACAGGTGTTCAGTTTGAACAAACACCCAATTCTGTTGGTCGCAAAACCAAAGTGAAAACTTGAATCCACAGTTTACAGAAGACAATGTGCTTTGTATGTGTTAATACAATGCTAACACAATGCTAATGCATTAGTAAGTGAAAGTGCAGTCACCTGTCTGCTTGTTAACTGTGTCCAGCCCCAAGACAGCAGTGCAGTGGAACACCGGAAAAGCAGGTTTTGTGGCATGCCTTTCTTTCTGGGACGTGCAATATGCCCTGCATACAGCTCTCCTTTGGAACTTAATCTCACCAGGACTGGATAAATACCACAAACACTGCCCAAGGTGGGGGCAATTCCCAAGGGCTCTTCACTGTGAGATGTGTTTGGTTGGGGTGTGACAAATCAAGAAAAGATGTCAGCCAAGAACATTTGGGATTTCCCATTGCAGCCTGATCATTTCACTGAAAGAATGAAGGTACTTGAAATAACCTTGACCCCAATTCTGCAGAAATGTCACTGATTCAACAGACACTCATCAGTGCACTGGCAGAGTACCCACCAGGGCCTGGCTGGTTCCTGG